>JAZKJV010011252.1:0-72038 GCA_037367405.1 Ottelia alismoides
TAAATACGACAGCGTGTTTCGGCTATGTTTTCACATGTCCAGTTGACAATTTGACTCGTCAGAAAAGCTGTTCGTAACTCGTGTCTGAACCATCTCGTATACGTCGAGCGCTCATCAGTTGCAGTGACAAGCTTGGCTTGGTTGATTTCGCTTCGGGTCTGGCAGCTGCAGGTGTACAAATTTACAGTACTGGCGGGACGCGACGTCACTTGGAGAGCCATGGTGTTGACGCAATTGAAGTCACAGAGCTGACTAACTTTCCCGAAATGATGGATGGACGCGTCAAGACGTTGCATCCAAAAATTTTTGGCGGCATTCTCGGCCGTCGCGATAACGTGGGCGACTTGCGTTCGATGCAAGAAGAGAATATCCCCACGATCGATCTAGTGGTCGTTAACCTTTACCCATTCGAAGCCACGATCAATCGAGCTGGCGTTTCTCGCGATGAAGCCATTGAGCAAATCGACATCGGCGGTCCGTCGCTGATTCGTGCCGCGGCCAAGAATCATCAGTGGGTTACCGTGGCGACTCGGCCTGAACAGTACAGTTCGATTCTGGCGGATATTGAAGAGCTGGGCACGACCAGTTTGTCGTTGCGCCGCCGTTTAGCCGCAGAGGCTTTCGCCATGACAGCCGCGTATGACCAGGTCATCGCAGATTATTTTCGTAGCGAAACGGCAGTCGGCGAGTTCCGCCACACATTACCGTGCGGCTGGAACGCAAGAGTCTGCTGCGTTACGGTGAAAACCCGCATCAAAAAGCGGCTGTCTATCGCATACCGCGTCATCGCGCCGCCAGTGTGTTGACCGCCCGGCACATCCACGGCCGCGAGCTGTCCTACAACAATTTGCTGGACCTCGATAGCGCCCTGGCCATAGCACGTTCGTTTGGGCAACCAGCTGCAGCTGTGATCAAGCACAACAACCCATGCGGCGCGGCGACCTGTGCGAAGCTGTCCCTAGCCACGCGCAAGGCTCTGGACGGTGACCCGGTCAGCGCCTTCGGTAGCGTGCTCGGTTTCAACCGAACCGTAGACATCGAGACAGCAGAGATTCTGGTCGAACCCAATCGATTCATTGAAGCCATCGTGGCTCCCGACTTTGAAGCGGGCGCTGTGGGTGTGCTGACGACAAGGCCCAAGTGGCGCGACAATGTTCGACTGATGCAAGTCGGGCAATTGCCAACTACCGATCCCGAGCTATCGATTCGATTTTTGTCGGGCGGAGCGCTGGTTCAAGAAGCCGATACGTTGCCAGCCATGGTAACTCAGTGGCGTACAGTGACCGATGTGCCCGTCGCTGATGCTCTCTGGGATGATATCTATTTCGCTTGGGAAATGGTGCGTCACGTCAAGAGTAATGCGATTGTGCTCGCCCGCGATACGTCGCTCGTCGGCGTAGGTGCTGGACAGATGAGTCGCGTGGATAGCGTTGAGATCGCTATTCGCAAAGCGGGCGATCGATCGGCGGGTTGCGTGTTATCGTCGGATGCATTCTTCCCGTTCCCTGATTCCATCGAAGCTGCCTCGCGAGCCGGCGTAGTGGCCATCGTGCAACCTGGCGGATCGCGTCGCGACGATGAAGTGATTGCCGCTTGTAACCTGCATCGAATACCGATGGTCTTTACCGGCGCAAGACACTTCAAGCATTAGTGGCCTGGCAGTCCCATGCCGCGCAGCGTCACTAACATAGTTGGTTAAAGAGAAGTTTTTTAGTAGTAGATGCTTAATTGGACAGCGCCACTTGGCAAGTTGCGTAGCCACCGTCGCCAGACGGTGGATGGAAAAGCTAATACTGCTTCCAGCAAAATTGCCAAGTTTGCGAAGTGACGCTGTCGTGCCACTGATTGTTATCCCGAATTGGACTGTTCCGCGTGCCTAGTACGATTCTCGAAAAATCGTCGCAACGAAATCAAAGGAAGTTGCCGAAGCATATCGGAGTTTGCCGCTGGCTGAATTGCAACGTCAGGCCAGGCAGGCTGCACCAGCGCGAGACTTCTTGGCTGCGCTCAGCGGTGCACCACCTATTCGATTGATCGCTGAGGTAAAGAAGGCCAGCCCGTCCAAAGGTATCATTCGCGCTGACTTCGATCCTGTGGCCATTGCTCAGTCTTATGCATCTTCCGGCGCCAGCGCCTTGAGCGTGTTGACGGATCGCGAATATTTTCAAGGCTCGTTGGATTACTTGAAAGCCATTCGCGCGGTGGTTGACTTGCCATTGCTACGCAAGGATTTCATCATCGACGAGTATCAAGTGTACGAAGCCCGTGCGGCTGGCGCGGATGCAGTGCTGCTGATCGCGGAATGCTTGACACCCGCGCAGATGAAGAGCTTGTATGGCTTGATACGCGAACTGGGTATGCATGCGCTCATCGAGTTGTACGATCCAGCTAACCTGTCGGCGGTACTGGATACCGGAACGCCGATTGTCGGCGTGAACAATCGCGATCTGCATACGTTTTCAGTGGACCTGGATCATACCCTGCGGCTGCAACAGCAATTGCCCAGCGATCGATTGCTGGTGGCCGAAAGCGGCATAGCCAGTCGCGCTGATGTGCTCAAAATCCAGCAAGCGGGTGTGGCTGCCATGCTGGTTGGTGAATCGTTAATGAGACAGCCCGATATTGCATTAGCCGTTCACAAGTTATTGGGGAAATGATGAGACGAGTGCTAGTCACTGGGGGAGCTGGCTTCATTGGCTCTCATATCACTCGGGCCCTTGTCCAACGCGGTGACAAGGTCAGGGTGCTCGATAATCTTTGCACTGGCTTCAAAAAGAATCTAAGCGACATAGCCAGCGATGTTGAGTTCTTCGAAGGCGATGTAGCCGACGAAGCGATCGTGGCCAAAGCCATGGCCGGTATCGAACTGGTTTATCACCAAGCTGCCCTGGCTTCGGTACCGATGAGTATCGATAAACCGCTAGCGACCAATCATGCCTGTGTCACTGGCACAGTGAATGTGCTTCATCAAGCAGTCAAGGCGGGCGTCAAACGCGTCGTGTATGCAGCCAGCAGCAGCGCTTATGGCGATCGCCCCTACTCGGCCAAACGCGAGACCGACTTGCCTCAAGTGCTCAGTCCTTATGCCGCAGCGAAACTGGCCGGCGAGCTTTACCTGCAAGCCTTTCATCATAGTTTTGGCTTGGAGACCGTGGGACTGCGTTACTTCAATGTGTTCGGACCAAGACAAGACCCGGCCAGTCCCTACTCTGCTGTGATACCGCTGTTCGTTACGCGACTGCTCAGCGGTAATCGACCAATTGTCTACGGCGATGGCGGCCAGTCGCGCGACTTCACTTTTGTCGGAAATGTGGTTCAAGGCAATTTGCTGGCCGGTAATGTGGAAGGTATTGGCGGCCAGATTATGAATATGGCTGACGGTCGGCGCACCACGCTGTTGCAATTGCTGGAACTGTTAGCAAAGTATCTCGGTGTACCAGCCAACCCGGATTTTCATCCACCGCGCATCGGCGATGTGCGTGAAAGCCTGGCCGATATCTCGATGGCTCGGCAGCTGCTGGGCTATGAACCTGCGACGACGCTCGAGCAAGGTTTGGCGCAAACGATTGACTATTATCGATCCATCATCCGCACATAGAGAAACTCCATGACAACGTTGGACATGTTGGTAATCGCGCCGCATCCAGACGATGCCGAGTTGGGCATGGGAGGTGGCATCGCCAAGATGATCGCGGCGGGTCTGCGAGTTGGTGTCTTGGACCTGCACCAGCGGTGAACCAACGCCTCATGGAAGTGAAGAGCTAAGAAAGCAAGAGACCGCAGCGGCATCGCAGGCGCTGGGGCTTACCTGGCGAGAGAACCTAGGACTGCGCCAATCGTTATTTGGAAGCAACACTCGAAGCGCGTGCGCAGCTGGCAGCCGTCTTTCGTCGCGTGCGTCCCCGGTGGCTGTTTGCACCCTATTGGGAAGATGCTCATCCCGATCATGTGGCCGCCACACAGTTAGTCGAAGCTGCGCGATTCTGGTCCAAGCTGACTAAAACGGATCTGCCTGGCGAGCCGTACCATCCCGAACGCATCTATTACTACTACTGCATTCATCTCAAACATGTGGCATCGCCTAGCTTCATTCTTGATATCTCGGAACACTGGGATGCGAAGCTGGCCAGTATCAAAGCGTACCACAGCCAGTTCATTACCGGCCGCGAAGCCATGGACCCGTCGATGATCGATCGCTTCCGCGACGAAGCCGCCTACTGGGGCAAAATGATCGGACGCCGCTACGGCGAACCGTACGCCTCACGTGAGCCCATCGCACTGCCAACATTAGCAGCGCTACAATAACCTTTGGGAGTGCGAAGCGCAGCTTTCGCTTTCGTGCAGCGAGACGATTCCACCGAAGGCATGCGGTTGAGAGTCAGGCAAACGCGTGCCATCGCTGCTGTGCGGCTCGGGATTGGTTCGTAACGCATGCGCTACTTGCTTGGTTAGCGGGTTCGAAAGCTGAAAGCTTCGCTTCAGCACTCCATATGGAGTGCGAAAGCGCAGCTTTCGCTTTCGGGCAGCGAGACGATTCCACCGAAGGTTTTCGGTTGAGTGTCAGGCAAACGCGTGCCATCTCTGCCGTGCGAATTAGGATTTCTTCGTAACGCATGCGCTACTTGCTTGGTTAGCGGGTTCGAAAGCTGAAGCTTCGCTTCAGCACTCCATATGGAGTGCGAAAGCGCAGCTTTCGCTTTCGGGCAGCGAGATGATTTCGCCGAAGGTTTTCGGTTAAGTGTCAGGCAAACGCTTGCCATCGCTGCTGCGATTGAGGATTGCTTCGTGACGCATGTGCTACTTGCTTGGTTAGCGGGTTCGAAAGCTGAAGCTGCGCTTCAGCACTCCATATGGAGTGCGAAAGCGGAGCTTTCGCTTTCGGGCAGCGGAGACGATTTCGCCGAAGGTTTGGTTGAGTGTCAGGCAAACGCTTGCCATCGCTGCTGTGCGGCTTGGGATTGCTTCGTAACGCATGCGCTCCTTGCTTGGTTAGCGGGTTCGAAAGCTGAGGCTGCGCCTCAGCACTCCATAGGGTCAGCACCCTAAAGAACAGCTTTTGCTGACATTGACCCGCTGGGGGGCTTTCGAGGATAATGAATGGTCCGTGTGTCTAGACTCAATCCGTATTTTTTCGGGCAGAATCCGTGTCGGTCGCAACTCATTCCAATTTAACAACTTACTGCGAGCAAATCGCACAAAAAGCCAAAGCTAGCACCTTGCTGTTGAGTCGCCTGACTGCGGAGGTCAAGAATCGTTGGCTGCTAGCCTCCGCGCGGGCCTTGCGTGAGCACGCGGCGGAGATCATCGATGCCAACTCTTTGGACTGCGATGCAGCGGATGGTTACGGTTTGACTCCGGCTGCAATTGACCGCTTGCGACTGAACGAAAAAAGAATCGACGAGATGGCCATGGCGCTGGAGCAGGTTGCGGCTTTGCCTGATCCAGTCGGAGAAACGATTGAGGGTTCGATACGTCCCAACGGTCTCGAAGTTCGCAAAGTGCGCGTACCACTGGGCACAGTATTTTTTTATCTATGAGTCGCGGCAAATGTGACGGTGGACGCCGCGGCCATTTGCGTCAAGAGTGGTAACGCAGTCATCCTGCGCGGTGGCAAAGAAAGCTCTGCACTCTTCCAAAGCGTTGGTGGCTCTACTGAATCGAACAGCCACCGAATGCGGCTTGCCGGCCGGCGCGATTCAATTCATCGATACGACGGACCGACAGGCCGTTGGACACTTCTTGAAGCTATCGCAGTACATCGATGTGGTTGTTCCTCGCGGTGGTCGCGGTCTGATTGAACGCGTCGTCGAAGAAGCCACGATGCCTGTCATCAAACACTTTGACGGTAATTGCCATGTGTACGTCGATGCGTCGGCGGACTTGGACATGGCTCTCGAGATCCTGGTCAACTCCAAGTGTCAGCGAATGGGCGTCTGCAATGCTTGCGAGAGTCTGTTGGTACATCGCGATGTCGCTGCTAAATTTTTGCCTCGAGTTGGGGAAGAATTCAGCAAGAGCAATTTGATCATGCATGCTGATGCAGCGGCGATGAAGTTTCTGCCCAACGCGGTTCAGGCGACCGAAGCCGATTGGTCGGAGGAGTATCTGGGGCCGGAGATCAGCGTGGCAGTGGTTGATGACCTGGAGGCGGCTATTCAGCATATCAATCATTATGGATCGCATCATACGGACGCCATTGTCACACGCGACCTGGCGTCGGCGCGCAAGTTTCAGTGGGATGTTGATTCAGCAGCGGTTGTGGTCAACGCGAGTACGCGACTAAACGACGGCGGCGAGATTGGGTTGGGTGCGGAGATTGGCATCAGTACCGACAAGATCCACGCGCGCGGACCGTGCGGCCTGCGCGAGTTGACGACTTACAAATACTTGTTGACCGGCGACGGTCAGCTCAGGAAGTAATCCGTATCTCTTTCCGATTCGTGACAGTCCGATTCGTGGCAGTCCGAGTCGGGCAAAGAGTGATGCGAAGGAAGTGACACGATGTCCGATGAAAGTCTAGGCCGGAACGAAGTCGAAGAGCTTTTACGCTCGATGGAGGCTGGCGACAAGAAAAAGCCTGCAGCGGCCGCTCCTTCGATGAGCAAAGACTTCGGTACCGATTTAGCCGAGTCGAAGGCCGATGCATTGCTTTCCAAGAAGTCGGGCCCGCGTCAACGCGTGGTCGCTTATGACTTCAAACGCCCCGAGCGCGTGGGCAAAGAGCAGATGCGGGCCTTGCAGTCGTTGCACGAAGGGTTTGCACGCAACTTTGGTGCTTCGATGTCTGCCTTGCTGCGCACGATCGTGGAAGTCAAGCTCATTAGCGTCGATCAAATTGACTTACAGCGAATTCGTTTACTCGCTGGAAATCCCAACGTGCTTCAACCTGCTCAAGCCTCAGCCGCTGGAAGGTAACTGGATTCTCGACATCAGTCCTAGTTTGCTGTACCCCATCATCGATCGCATGTTGGGTGGCGTGGCCAGTACCGATTCGACGCTCAAACGCCCTTTGAGCGACATTGAATTGCGTTTGACCAGTCGCATCACCAGCGTATTCTTGCGCGAACTGGCAACCGGTTGGGGCAATGCCGTACAACTGAATATCGAAGTCCAACGCGTCGAGAGCAATCCGCAGTTGGTGCAGATCGTGCCTCCCAATGAAGTCGTCATCTTGGTTAGCTTTGAATTGACGATGGGTAAGACGCGCGGCATGATCAACTTGTGCATTCCCTTCAACACCATTGAACGCATCGGCACCAAGCTATCCAGCAACAGTTGGATTGGCTATGCATCCAGCCGCAGTTCGGAACACACGCAAGCTCGTATTCAAGAACACCTGGAACATGCAGTCGCCGAGTTGGTCGTGACGTTGGCTCATTCCAAGATCAAGACCAGCGATCTGTTTAATCTCCAAGTTGGCGATGTGATCAGCACCGAGAAAGATGTGCATACGCCGTTGGAAGTCGAAGTCGAAGGCATGGTCAAATACCTGGCCGCTCCCGGCGCGTACAAAGGCCGCACGGCGATCGAAATCCGCTCGATCGTCGATGGCAAGGCAAGCTAAACAGGTATCTTCTCACTGCTATCATTCTCCAACCAGTAGCGATTGCATCGCGTGGAAATAAGCTCACCGTCGGCCCTGTGCCGGCGGGAGCATGATTGACAGCTACGGATCATGAGGATCTTTAACAAGATCCACTACGCACCTCGGCTCACGCCCCCTACCGTCTTCGGATTTAGCGGCGAGTGGAATTCATCCAATGCGGTAACTTTGAGCGTGCCGCGTTCTTAATCTTTATCTGTCGAAGGCCTTCGGTAAGGGTTCAACATCGGCGGCTCGCTTGGAACGCTATCCCATGGAACAGTTACCGCTCGCCGCCAAAGACAAAAAACCGAAGAGGGATCGGGCGGTCGGTAGCTGTCAGTCATGCTCCCGCCGGCACAAGGCCGACGGTGAGCTTCGTGCTAGCGGTGAGAGAATACTAATTCTTTGTCTGGTGCGGTTACAATTTCGAGAACCGCGGCTAGCGCCCGGCGGCTTAGGTGTTTACGCTTCGGTGCAAAAAGAACTGGTTGGCGCTGAGTGAGAAGTCCCCAATTTTTTGTTAGACCTCGCCCCATGCCTCTCCGCGGCGCCTTATCATGGTTTGAACCACTCAACACCATGAAGGATGTCCCTGATGAAAACTATTGTTTGCCTGCTTCTGTCGCTGTTGGCACTTGCGCAGACTGCTTCCGCGCAGTCCAAGACGAACGTCATGGTCATCCTGGCCGATGATCTGGGCTTTGCGGATTTAGGATGTTATGGCAGCGAGATAGCTACGCCAAATCTCGATCGACTGGCTACGGGTGGATTGCGTTTCAGCCAGTTTTCAACACGGCCAGGTGCTGGCCGACGCGTGGCGCTCTTCTGACTGGCTACTATGCGCAAGTCATCGGCCGCGATGCGCTGCCGGGGCAGGGCGGGGGAGCTCGTGGCCAGCGACCGAAATGGGCCACGTTGTTGCCGCAAATGTTGAGGCCGTTGGGCTATCGAAGTTATCTGTCTGGCAAATGGCATATCGACGGCATTCCCACTGCTCAAGGTTTCGACCACAGTTATGTCATTGAAGACCATGATCGCTTTCACAATCCCAAAAAGCATTTGAAGGATAACAAGCCTTTGCCCGCTATCGAAAAGGACAGCGGGTTTTACTTGACAACCTACATAGCCGATCACGCCATTGAATGTCTGCGTGAGCACGCGGCCGATCACGCCGACCAACCGTTTTTTTCACTTCCTGACTTTCACCGCACCGCACTTTCCACTGCATGCATTGCCGCAGGACATTGCCAAGTATGCAAAGACTTACCAGGTTGGCTGGGACTCGGTACGTCAAGCTCGCTACGCAAAGCAACGCACGTTAGGATTGATCAGTAGCCCACTATCCGAACTGGAACCCGACATCGGACCACCCTATGATTTTCCGGAAGCGATCAAAAAGTTAGGGGCTGGCGAAGTCAATCGCGAACTGCCTTGGAAGGATTTGAACGCCGCCCAGCGCGAATTCCAGGCTGCGAAGATGGCCGTGCATGCAGCGATGATCGATCGCATGGATATCGAGATCGGTCGCGTGCTCGATCAGTTGAAGGCCATGAACAAGTTCGATGATACTTTGATCATGTTCCTGTCCGACAACGGAGCTAGTGCGGAGATCATGGTGCGCGGTGACGGTCACGATACTCAGGTGCCGATCGGTGCTGCCGATTCGTTTGTGTGTCTGGGCCCAGGTTGGTCGAAAGCGGCCAACACTCCATTGCGTCGACACAAAACTTGGGTACACGAAGGCGGCATCTCGACATCGATGATCGCGCATTGGCCGCGTGGCATCAAAGCCACCAATGCCTGGCGGGCTCGACCGAGCCACGTGATTGACATTGTGCCAACAGTTCTTGAAATAGCCGGAGCGAAGTGGCCCTTGGCACAAGAAGAACAGCCCGAGATGAACGTCGCTCTGCGAGGACAAAGCTTTCTCAGCAGCCTTATCAGCGATAAAGAAACGCCGCGAGCCGAGCCGCTCTGGTGGCTGCATGAAGATAACAAAGCCATCCGCGATGGCGGCTGGAAAGCCGTGGCTGCCAAAGGTGAACCCTGGCAACTGTACGATCTATCCACCGATCGCGCCGAAACGCATGATCTCGCTCAACAACAGCCCGATAAGCTAAAAGCGCTAACATCGCGCTGGGAAGCCATTACCGAAGAAATGGCGAAAGTAGGCAGTAGGCAGTAGGCAGTTAGCAGTAGGCAGGGCTGTTTTGTTTAACCCGCGGCCGAAGACAAGGCAGAACCCGCTAACCATCCCTGGCGTTTACCTAACTATTTTTGTCTCGTAATTTTTTTGTCCGATCATCGGACGTGTCGACGTGCTTAGCTAAGCGTGCGTAATGTCAAACATTCTCGTAGTTGATGATGAGCCAGCTATATGTTGGGGTGTAAAGCAACTGCTGGAGCGCGAGGGACACCAGGTCACGATCCTCTCGAGCGGTGAAGCTGCGCTGAAAGCTGTGGCGGAGCACGAACCAGATTTGATGCTCATGGATGTGCGATTACCAGGCATCAGCGGACTGACCGCGCTGGATCGTGTCCGCGAGCAGCATCCGAACTTGCCGATCGTCATCATGACAGCGTTCGGTCAGCTTGACATTGCTGTACAAGTAATGCGGCATACGGGTGTCGATTACCTGGCCAAACCGTTTGATCTCGATCAGGTTGCCGGAGTTGTACATCGGTTGCTGCAAGACAGCCCAGCAGCGATTGTCCACAGCGAACGAAGTGCCGTCGACAACAATCAGGAGCTGCTCGGTCGCACGCCAGTCATGCAAGCGCTCTTCAAACAGATCGCCCTGACTAGCGCGAGTGATTTGCCTGTTCTGATTACAGGGGAAAGCGGCACTGGTAAGGAACTGGTCGCACACTGGATTCATCAACATAGCAGTCGAGCGGGCCAACCCTACATACCGATTGCTCCCATAGCGCTCAGCCCTGCGCTGTTTGAAAGCGAGATGTTTGGTCACGTCAAAGGTGCGTTCACAGGTGCGGTGGAATCGAGAGTGGGAGTCTTTGGGCGCGTGAACGGTGGCACCGTTATGCTGGACGAGATTGGCGACTTGCCGCTCGAACAGCAAATCAAACTGCTGCGGGTGATCGAGCTGAAGCAGTATACGCCAGTGGGCGATACGAATTCAAAAGCATGCGACGCACGGATTATCTCAGCTACCAACCGCGACTTGTTCCGCGCGATCGAAGACGGACGATTTCGTGAAGATCTCTACTTTCGTTTGGCCGGCATGCATATCCATCTGCCGCCACTGCGTGAAAGATTGGAAGACATTGAACTGCTAACGCTGCACTTCTTGAAGCGTTTAGGAGCCGTTGAACCGGAAGCACGCATCACGCCGGAACTGTTGGTTGAACTGAGAAGTCGTCCATGGCGCGGCAATGTTCGCGAGCTACGCAATGCCATCGAACATGCCTATCTCATGGCGCGAGGTCGGCCGCTGCGCCCCGAACATTTGCCTATCACAGCCAGTTATCAACCTGCCAACACCGTGCGCTCCGAACCTGGGCCGGCGGTCAATTCGCTCGCAGGAGATAGGCCTCAGTTGGAAGCCAACATGGCAGCGCTGGTGGAACAGTGGTTGAAATTGTCGGCCAAAGATCCTGACTCGGCAAGTAACTTGCACGAAAAACTGCTCGCCATAATCGAGCCACCCGTGCTGCGCTACTTGCTCGAAAAGCATCATGGCAATAAGAGTGCGCTGGCCCAGCAACTTGGCTGGCATCGAGCCACAGCGCGTCGCCGGTTACAGCAGTACGGCATCGACTCAGACAAAAAAAGTGAGTGAACAATTTTTGTCAGTTAATTTTTTGTCCGGTGAACTTACGGAGTGTTGGGCCGGCGGGTAATGAGCGCGGGCGATTCACCGGCAGGGACGGCCACTTCCAAACGACAGTTCATCTCGGGCAACAGTTGCCAGTGCCCGCCTTCTTGCACGTTTTGAATGCGACAGTGTACGCGGACTTCGCCATGCGCGTTCAGTTTCGGATCGTAAGAGGTGATTTTGCCAGTTGCACGAATCGGTTTGCCAGCGGCAGTACGATGATTGCTTTCGACTCGGACTTCTAATCCGATCAGTTTTTTTAGATCAAGTTTCTCGATCGGGATGAGACAGTCGACCTGCAATTGTCGCAAATCAGAAATCACCATGACCGGTTTACCTGCATCGATCCATTGACCAGGTCGCACGTAAAGCTCTGTGACGATACCGGCAGACGGCGCGTGCACGTCGCGATTGGCCAGCTTCAAGGCTGCGCTATCAACCGCTTTCGCGCTCAGCTTGGCTTTCAATTCCATACGTTTGAGCGCATTCTCAGCGTTGGTAACTGCCACCGTTGCACTGGCCACGGTCAGTTTCAGACGGCGCAGCTCACTGGCAGAAACGCTTTTAGAAATCTCCGAGTAGCTGGTCAGTTCCTCGTCGGCTTGCTTGAGCGCTAACTTGCGCAGGTTCAATTCGCTTTGATCAGTGGCTCCGTCGACATCGATCGCATGCAGCAATCGCGCCGACTGCAGATCCGTTTCGGCTGTTTGTTTTTCCAAGTTGAGCAGTAACTGGCCCTGTTCCACTGCTTCATTTAGTTCGACTGCCAACGCTTCAACAATTCCCGAATCGCGAGCTGGAACGACGAAACGCTGCTCCAGCAAGACAGGGCAATCGTTAAACGAGACCCATTTGGCTGAATTGCTGGCTGGTTGAGCAAGTGCGACAGCGCTCGTGAGGCAGGCAAGGACAAAGCCCAATGCGAGGCATGTGAAATAGTGGTGCTTCATGCTCATGCTCATTTTCATTAGCAGAAATAAATTCAGCGATGCCCGAACGGCTTACCAATTCAATCGCCACCACGCACTGGCTTCGCGATAGGCGTCTCGAATCACTAGCCAACCGGCAAATGTACGGCCGCAGGCAATCGTAGCACGCGCTACAGCGCCATCGGACTTGGCGGGCAAATTGTTTCCATCGATAGCGACAATTCCGAGGGCTTTAGCGTTACCAGCTTCATCTTTGATCAACTGATCCGAAATGTTCACCAATCGTCCCCAGCGAACTTCGCTCGGATGGCTACTCAACGAGTATTGGACCATCAGTCCATCGCGTGAACTGGCCATAGCATCGCGCAATCGTCCCAACTGACGTTCAGGGATCGACAATCGAAGTTGCCAAGGTGCTGTCGGTTGATAAGTAGTGAGCAGGAGTTGACCAGCCGTGACCGGTCTGCCGTTCAGTTGGTTGCGCGCATCCCAAGTAGTAACGATCGCGTCGCGCTGGGCGACAATTGTCAATTGACTGAGCTGTGTTTCCAGGATGCGCAGTTGTTTATCGATGGCATCCATACTGATCTTTTGCTGACGGATGCGTGACGATAAATGAAAATCTTCTTTCGTCGACTGCACGCCGCGATTGAACTCGTCTTGATCATCTTTTAGTTGGGCTGCGATGCTCAGCTTCTGTCCCTGCAGTTCATCGAATCGAGCACTCAGTTGGTTATCACGCAGTTTGACCAGTGGCTCGCCTGTTTTCACCAACTGGTTCGTGCTCACGAGCACGTGCTCCACCGTGGCAGTGCCAGGTGCAAAGTACAACTGTCGATCCGCTGACTCGAGGATGGCCACGGTGCCGATGTTGTCCGGCACAGGAAACAAGGCCAGCCCCAGCACGAGCAACGCCACGCTAGATCGAACCATCAATCGGATAGGTGCAGCGCGGCCAAGCCCGAACCGCGACGACGGTGTCCCAGTTGATGTGTAGCTCTGGGCCGATGATGAGTTCCTATCGCCGCTGGTGAGAATGCTCGCATCAGAGTTCAGGAAAACTCGAAACGCTCCAGACAATTCGTCTGCGCGCTGTTTGATTATGGATAGATCGCAATCGTTGCCCAATGCCAAGAATGCTCGGCATTGACCATCTGCGTCCAGTCGCAGTTGGCTGACATGGTTGCATCCCAGCAATTCTCTCAAGTGGTCGGCATGTTGAGAGGCAGGCGATGCAGATGAAGAGCTTGGTTGAATCGAGCGATCGTCGGAAGTCAGTTCAGCGCTAGCGATGATCGACAACGGTGATTGCTGTGGCCGTTCCGTGTGTTGATCGAACCTGAGGAAATTCTGAACCGCCAAACTATTTCGCTGCGGCTATCGAACGTAGTTACGTCGCTGACAGCGCACACTCGCCAGCCCGTCGACCATCCGAGAAAGCGTCTCTGAACAGCGATCAGTACCAGGTCGGCGCTTAGCAGTTGCGCCAGCGAAGTGGCTATTTGTTGCAGGCGTGAAGAGTAGTTTTGGCACTGCCGATGGCAATCAGTCGCGAACGCAAGAGTTCTACATAGGCTGAGTGACTAGCGTACTCACGCAAGCGCGCGCGTCGCAAGTAGTCAGCCATCAGGTCCGGCCATCTGCGCAACAAACCGCAAGTAACCGCGCTGCGCTGCCGGCCCGCCACTGGCCGGCTGGATTACCTCCAGCAAGACTTCGTAGTGATCATCGATGCGCATCGGCACAATCAGCAAGCATTCCTCGAGCGGATTGGCGGGCCGATCGGCTGCGACTCGAATCGACTTGGGCGGCACGAGAATCGGCGCACCTTCAGCGGCGACACAGTCGAGAATTTTCGCATGGCTGACGGCAGCCTCGCTGGCGTCCATCTGTCCGTCGACCGGCAGCAACTGCGCTGGCAATCGGAAATGTCCGAGACATTGGCGCTGGCCCTTGTCGATTACTTGCCAAGCTGCCGCGGCTGAGGCACCCATCGCATTGCAGATGCGAGGTAGTACAGAGTTCAAAAAGTCGACCATCGGCAACTGCGAGGCTGAGAGATCGGCTATCTCAGCGACGATATTGCGAATCTCAAGCTTGGTCTGCGTTATTGTGGAAGTGTCTAGCGCAGCCACACTACCAGCGCCAGTCACAAAGGCATCGCTGGTTGTGTTGACATGCGTAGTACCCACGGGCAGCATACTCTTACTCGCTAAGCGCTCGCGCGATGGAGCGAGATCGGGCCATACATCCATGCAGGCATCAAAGACTTCGTCGACCTGGATGGCGTTCATCGCAGTGGCAGTACCGCGGCGTTTGGGTGCGCCTGGTGCAGGCATGACGATGCTTTGCACCACCCGATGCTGAGAGCCATAGGGGCCACATTCATCGCCCCAAGTCGGACCGAACAAGACAACGCTGGGTGTACCAATAGCGACGGCCAGGTGCGCAGGCCCTGTGTCGCTCGACAACACCAAGGCAGCGGCCCGCAACCATTCGGCTAACTCGGGCAAAGTTGTGTTAGGGGCCAGCACACCGGCTGGTCCCAGGCCATGCACGATCTGTTCGGCAGCGTGACGTTCTGTTTCGCCTGCCCATACGACCAGCGACTTCATGCCGCATTTGCGGTACAGCATCTGACCGACTTCGGCAAATCGAGTGGGCGGCCAGAGCTTGGTGGGCCAGCCCGCTCCTACGTTGATGCAAACCCAGTTCGAACCCAGTTGCATAGCATCTATGTCGTGGGCGGACTTTTTCCGCTTGAGCCGCATAATGTGGCATGCAAAGTAGCCTGCACCCGTTACGGTCTCGCGCCACGGTTCCAAAAGTTGCCGATAGGTATCGACCATGTGGCGTTGATTCCGAGTAACGCGACAGGGTACAACCAAGGCGCTAGCTCGCGCGAGTGCGATCGATCAAAGCCCACACGCATCGCTGCTCCGCTGAGCCAGCCTAACATGGCGCTTTTGGTTAGCCCTTGTGGATCGATGGCCAAGTCGAAACACTCGGCCTTTAGCTGTGCGCGTAAGCTACGCCACAGTTTCAAGTCTTTCATCCCATTTCTTGTTGATGCGCAGGACTTGATCAACCGCCGGATGACTTTGCAATAGACTGGCTGCCCCGCAATCAACGATCCAGGTCAATCGAGACTCAGGCCACAATCTTTTGATGTCCACGGCTAACGGAACAGTGGCCAGGCAATCTCCGATCGCGCTCAACCTGGTCAACAAGATGCGCTCAGGTTGTCGATGTCCAGTCAGGGATGATCGTAAACGTTGAAGGTCCATCACCAGCACTCGTCGTCCTTGGTCGGCAGCAAATAAATCGGCAGTGAAGCCTAGCTAATTTGCCTAGTTTGAGCCAAGAGCGATTCTTGAGGTCTGCGATGAGAACTGACTAAAAATTAGGTGACCGAAAAAATGACACATGTAGGAGTAAAAAAGTGGCGGCTTCCTGCCGCCAGGCCCATACCGTCCTGGCTGGCGCGCACTGCAGTCGACACAAACACCCTTCATCATGAATGGCAGAAGGTTTGTACCGGCCTTTCCTTAGTCCAAATGCCTTCCCTGCACTGGATGCATGCAAAGGGTATGCATGCACTTGCCAGAAATCCTGCAATGCACTTGTACGGCAATTCCAATTGCCGACGAAAGAACGCGAAAGTGTTAGTGGATTATCGGTGAAAGAAACGGGCGACCCTGTAGCCAAGCGGGAACCTTGTTCTGCTACAAGTAGCCGTGAAGATACTGTGTAACAAGGCTACGTCAAGCGGTTTATTGACAAATTTTCCACATTGAATCTCGACCATGAGCCCAAACGAATCCAACTTCTGCCCAACTGCCAACGGGATCCCACGCATCGCTGACTGGCACAGAGTCCTTTCGACTCCATCAAGTATTGACCGACGATGTTTGCCGGCGGCTGGGCATCTTCACGATTCCCGCCGACTTTAAGTTATCAGTTGTCATTCCGGTGTTCAACGAAGTGAACACAGTCGTGCAAGTGATCGAGCGCGTGCGCCGCACGGGCCTGCCACTGGAAATCATCCTGGTCGACGATGGCAGCGTTGATGGCACACGCGATCTCTTGGCTGCTTTGCCTTCTTCGGCTGATACACGCATCATTTTACACGATCACAACCGTGGCAAGGGAGCGGCATTGCGCACCGGCTTCCAACATGCAACCGGTCAAGCCGTCGTGGTGCAGGATGCCGATCTGGAATACGATCCCGACGACTTTTCGATTCTTGATTCAGCCGATCGTCGAGGGTGAAGCCGACGTGGTCTACGGTACGCGTTATGGCCATCACGATCGCCAGGTGCCACCGCTGTGGCATGTTTGGGTCAATCGGCTGATCACGCGCCTGACCAATCTGAGAACCGGATTGTATCTGAGCGACGTTGAAACTTGTTACAAAGTCATGCGCCGCGAGTTGATTGCCGAACTGGCACCGTCTCTGAAAGAGAATCGCTTTGGGATCGAGATAGAATTAACGTCAAGTTAGCGCGCAAACGAGCGCGATTCTACGAACGGCCGATACGCTATCATCGCCGTAGTTATCACGAAGGCAAAAAGATCGGCTGGCGCGATGGCGTTCGCGCGCTTTACTGCATGGTGCGGTATTAAGTTCTGACAAAAAATTGAACGACAGAAATCGAACTACTTCGGTATATTATTGGCCGTTGAGCGATTGATCGCGTAGGCCGTCGTCGAAGGACGAGTCGGTTGCGTTATCGAGGCTGCCGGTCAGCAGTAGCTCTTCGATGTTTGCGTGGCTTGTGCCAACTGGGTGCGCGCGTTGAGGTACTCGAGCATCGAATCGAAGTAGGTTTTGCGAATGGTCAAAACCTGCAAGAAGTCGATCTCGCCAGCTTTGAATGTTAGCTCGGCAAGCTCGCGCATCTTTTCCGCTTTAGGAATGACGGCGTTCTTATAAAGCTCTACCGATGCTGCTGCGGATTGGTGTGCTTGCGAAGCCGAGGCGAGGCGCGTCTTGATGCCTAGCTGCAAACGTCGCAGCTCCTGTAAAGCTCGACAGTATTCAGCTTGAGCCGCCGCGATGTTGCCTTCGTTTTGATTGTTGATCGGAACAGGGATACCGACTTGAGTATTGATCAGCTGGCTATCGGTCCGCGGTCATAACCGGCACCGAGCATCCACGAGATATTCGGCGTGGCTTGCACGCGTTGGCGATCGATGTTGGCCCGCGCACGAGCCACGCGCGTTTGAGCCGCCATCAACTCGGGGCTCTCTGCGCACAGACGAGCATATTCGGCGTCCCAATCGTAAGCTCGCGGCTCCGAGGGCAGTTGGCCATCAATCAAGCCAAGTGGCATATCGGCCTGTCCAACTACGGCCACCAGTCGCGACCAAGCACCTGTGAGTGCGGCTGCTTGCTGCCGATTGGATACAGCGATTTGTTGCAGTTGTACTTCGGACTGCAACACATCGACTTCCGTGCCTTCGCCGGCTTTCTTGCGTTGACGCGAGATGTCAACTGCCTTCTCCGCCATTTCGACAAAGGTCTTCGATAGCTCGAGTTTCTGCTGAGCGCCGAGCGTTTCGAAGAACAACTGCTTTACGTCACCATTGACCGAGCGGCGCTGTATCTCAGCTTGCCACTTCAAGTTCTCTACTTCGAGGCCGAGTACGCCAGTGTTCCGCTGAAGCTTTTGCGCAGTGACGATGTCTTGGCTGACGAACACAGTGTGTTGATCCGTGTTCTGGTCAGCCAACTGCGTTCCGTTGTAGCCCATCATCGGATTGGACGCAAACCGACTTGGTAGCGCAGGCCTTCGACTTTATTGACGGCCGCTTCCGCTTCGCGTATCGCCGGGTTGTTGGCAAGTGCCATCGCTGTCAATTGTTCGAGCGTGTAGATGCCAACGGTTACTGGTGCAGCCAATTGAATCGAGGACGACTGAGTAGACGAACTGGTCTCTTTATCCGGTGCGGCTTTGTCCTTGGCCGAAGAGCTCGCATCATCCCTGGGTTTGCTTGCGTCGTCTCGCTTTGAGCTAGGATCTTCCTTGCCAAGTGTTTCGGATTTTTGCTGCAAAGTTTCGCCGGTTTCATCATCGCGCGGGTCGGTGTTCTTCTGCCGATCAATCGGCAGTGATGCCAACATGATGATCGGTGCATCAGCAACCGTTTGTATGTTGGATAAGCTGCAGTGCCGGATCCTGCGCGATCGGTTGGGACAGCGGTGCAAGCTGCTCAGATATAACCGCGGTATCGTCGCGCACAAATTTGGCGGGCGGGGTAGCCAGCGCTGTGTCGATTTGGTTCGAATCGATCCGTAATGACAACCGCTAGCGGAGATAGCCGCTAGAGCTATAGCCAATTTCAAACGTTTGCGTTTGTTCATCCCTGCCAACCTTATGCTGTCATTGCAATCCCTGCGTAGAGCACAATGAGAAAAGTCGACATTGGGCGACGGGAATCTCAACCGCGAATGACCATGCGCGGCGAGACAACCGACGGCGTTGGATACAGACAGACTAAACCGGATAGCTTAACGCTTTGGAAAGGCAGAAGATGATCTCAATCTTTTGTCGCTCAATCTTTGTCAGATCCAACAGCGATCACTTAACAAAGTTGAGCCGTTTCAGAAACTTGACCATTTCATCGCGAGTGGCTTCGTATTTTGGATTGGTTGCGTTGATAGTTGAAGAAACCGTGCTGCTCATCGGCGTATCCGACCAACGTACAATCGCAGCCCATTTCTTTGGCTTTGTTGGTGAACAGTTCAACGGTTTTGTAGGGTACGGTCGTGTCTGCCTGGCCATGCAGGAATTAGTGTAGGCGGCAAAGTTTTGCTCAGCCGGTGGTAGGGCGAAAGCTGTTCGGGCTTGTCACCCAAGCGGTTGGCCAGTGCTGCGATTTGGCTTGATCCTTTTCAGAAGCATTCAGTTCATCTGCAGGACCAAGCAGTAAAGCAGGGTTGAAGAGACTAGCGCGTTCGGGCGATAGTTGTCGGTCGTGCGATTGCCTGTGCCTTTGTAAGCGACTGTTGCACAGGCGGCGGCCAGGTGCCCACCGGCGCTGCCACCGGCGGCTACGATGCGCTGGGGATCTACCTTGAACTCTTGAGCATGATCGCGCACATAGGCAATGGCGTCTTGCGCGTCGGCCGTGCATTCGATGACCGATACGTTGTCGCGCGATCGCACTCGATAATCGGCACAGATTGCCAGGACTCCCAACTCGGCCAGGTGTTGAGCTTGCGGATAAAACTGACTCGTTGAGCCATTGGTCCAGCCTCCACCGAAGAAGAACACGATGGCCGTGCGTGCTGGGGTGTCGGCTTTGGCCGGAGGGTCAAACACCTGAAGTTCAAGTACGCGGTCGCCAACCTTCTTATAGGTGACCGCGCGCGTGGGCTGCGGTAAGGACTTGGCAATGTTCTTTGAGTTGCGTTTCGAATCGCTTGTTGGCTCTTGCGCGTGAGTGACTGCGGCAGACAAGAGGGAACATAGGATAGCGACTAGGGTAATCCGCTTTAAAGTCATTGGGAGGCTCCTAAATTGTTCGTAAGGAAATGGCTGTTTCTTTAACCCGTCGGCGCAGCCAAGGAGCCGAAGGTTGATGTGTTCATAGCCTGAAAGCTAATCCAATGCGATGAAAGCTCTGGAATGCTGAGATGGCAGTGCTCGCACCATGACACCGCAGACTGCTTTGTCTGCGTGGGCGGGTCGAACGATACAGCCTTCTAAAAAAATCCTTCTCGTTGCTGTTAGGTCGAACGCTTGATTGACCATCTTACAGCATCGGGAGCCACTATTGTCGCGGAAACAATTGTCAGGATCGAATGCCGAACGTTGCGGTACTAACTGGGAACAGCAGTACGCGTACGCATGATTTTGTGCGTGGCGTGTATGATTTCGCAGAATCTACTTCTGACTGGGTCATACAGTCTTTCGAAGCTAGTGAGCCCTTGGTGGTCCACGAGTTGTTGTCTTGGGGTGCCCAGGCCCTGGTGGTGCAGTTGGATGGACTGCCGCAGTCTGTAATGGTATCTCTGAATAACCTGACGATTCCGCACGTCAGCTTTCAACTGGCACCGCTCTGTCACAATCCGGCGTATGTCCCGGCAGTGGCTGTAGCACCGGACAGCGTTAGTCGCTTGATCGCTCAGCACCTGCAGTCGCTGAACCTCGAGCGCATTGCGCTGGTCAGTCAAAGATCCAATTTGCAACTCATTCGCTCGATGACTGCCGCTTACGGCGAAAGATTCCGTTACATCGAGCTTTCGATGACGACGGCCTCAACTGCGAATGCTCAATCCGCCCACATTTCCTGAGCTGGCCAAGTTCTTGAATTCGGGAGGGCATTCGGTGTTGGTGGCGGAGGATGACACCGTAGCGTTGTACGTAAGACGTATAACGCAGCAGCTGAAGATCCAAGTACCACAGGCAGCGTCGATTATTTCTTTGGTGGATAGTCTGTCGTGTAGTTTACCCAAGCATTCGATTACATCTGTGATTCTGCCCGATCGCGAGATGGGGTATCAGGCGGCGCGGATTATTGGTCGGACTTTAGGCGGGTTGCCTGCACCGAACGATACGACTTGGATCGATGCGTTGCACATAACTTGTCGCTCCTCTTCCGTGGAATCTGGACAGGACTTGGCGATTGATAGAGCCAAAAAGTTCATTGAAGAGAATGCCACGCGTGGGATTACGGTATCCGACGTCATGACGTTCCAGCAGACTTCGCGCGTCACGTTCGAGCGACAGTTTCAAGCGGCGGTTGGTTGTACGCCAGGCGATTACATAAGACAGATCAAGGTTGGCAAAGCCAAAGCGCTGTGATCGAGACAACGCAGTCGATCGAATCGATCGGCAAGACTTGCGGTTACCAGTCGCCCGCCAAGTTCTCTTCTTTTTTCAAACGCGCCGTGGGCATCAGTCCTGCGACTTTTCGGCAGCGAAATCAGCAAGGCTGAAAAGCCGTCCGCTCCAGTATCGCAACTCGACGCGTGAGCGAGGAGCGGCACCGCATCATCTCGCTATTGGGAACCGAGATCCTCGCCTGATCCCGCATGTCGCCATGCGGCCCATCGGCGAGAGTGATTTATCTGGTGGTGGACTATCTAGTGCCGCTCCTCGCTTACGCGTCGGGTTGTGATGGACTGCAGCAATTCTCGAAAAAATAGTATAAATTACCCAGATTTCCAGTTCTTATTTTGCTTCACACTCTACCCATTTTGCCAAAAACTAGATAATTTGGGTTGCTTAGACTGAGTAGGCAATTACATTTTCACGGACAGGGGCGGGGAAGCTCGCCCAGTCACAGGCAATTTGATCGCGTGCTTTGCGGCACGCGTTCGCCCGACCTAGTCAACGTAGAGCAATTCTCTGCGCGATGGACCAGTTGGCTAGGACATCAAAGCTCTCGCCTAAGAGCCACAGGTGATGGACGTTCCCCAGTATCCCGGTGGTACTCTCGTATGAGAGCACTCCAGATGCGACGCGTTTTTTTGTGACCGCGTGGTCACTTTAGATAACCTCGAGGAGTTTGCTATGAAAGTTCGTTTGTTCATGTTTGGTTTGGTGACCACGCTTGTGGTTGTCAGCCAAGTCTCGGGCTGGCTTCCGCCATCGCCATGCCCAACGCACCAGCTGTGCGGGTGCTTCGGCTAGCTGCGATACCGGTTGCGCAGCACCTGCAGCATCGAGCTGCGGCGGCGGATGTGGCGACGCAGCACCTGCAGCATCGGGCTGTGGTGGTGGCTGTGGCGATGCAACTGCAGCATCGGGCTGTGGTGGCGGTTGTGGCGATGCAGCTGCAGCATCGGGCTGCGGTAGCACCACGACCATGGTCGAGAAGACCGTGATGGTCCCCCAACAAGTCACAGAGATGCGTACCGTTACCAAGACGCTGACCCGTCAAGAACAACGTACGCGTACCTACACGGTCAACAAGCAAGTTGCCCGCACCGAAACCAAGACGCAAGACTACACGGTTCAAGTACCTGTTCAACAAACACGTACCGAAACCTACACCGTCTGCGTGCCAAAGCAAGAAACGCAAACCTACACCGTTCGCGTTCCTTCGACCGTTATGGAAGAACAGTCCTACACGGTTCAAGTTCCGGTCTACACCGAAGTTGACGTTCCTTACACCGTGACCGTGCCTGTCACAACTCAAGAAGCACAGACCTACACCGTTACGGTGCCTGTGACTGTTGACGTTGTTCAGGACTACACTGTTCAAGTTCCAGTGACGACCATGGAAGAACAGTCCTACACTGTTCAAGTTCCAGTCACCACCATGGAAGAACAAACTTACACCGTCAACGTTCCTTACACTGAAAAGCGTACGGCAACTCGTACGGTTTGTCAGCGCGTGCCTGTTCAACAGACTCGCACTGTCACCAAGGACATGGGCAGCTACCAAACTGTTCAGGAAGAAGTTCCTGTAAGCAGTGGTTGTGGCTGTAGCGCTCCAGCAGCTCCAAGCTGTGGTGGTTGCGGTGCTGTCAGCAGCTGTGGCGGTTGCGGAGCTGTGGATAGCGGTTGCGGCAGCGGATGTGGCGGCGGTTGCGCTCCAGCTCCTGCTACACGTACCGTCTGCAAGAAGGTTTGGGTTCCAAACATCGTTACGGAAGAAGTTCCTTACACGACCTTACGTGAACCAATCGTCGGAAGTTCCTTACGAATACACCGTTAGCTTGTGCCGTCAAGAAACGCGTACTCGTCAGTTCCAAAGACGACCTACACGACCGAGACCAAGACTCGTCAAGTTCCAAAGACCACGTACACCACCGAAACTCGTCAACGTACTGTTAAGCAGTGCTCGATGAAGACCGAAGAGCGTACCGCATGGTCAGCAAGACCAGCTACAGCACCGAGACACGCACCCGCAAGGAACGTCGTTGCTCGATGAACACCGAAACTCGCACACGTCAAGTTGCGAAGACTGTTTACAACGAGAAACCCGTACTCGTACGGTCACCGTCAACAGCACCGAAACTCGTACTCGCGAAGTTCCGTACACCACTTACACGACCGAAAACTCGTCAACGTACTTACAACGTAACGGTCTATGAACACCGTTGCCGAAGAAAAGACCGACACCTACAACGTCTGTGTTCCATACACCGTTGAAGAACAAGTTCCGGTTACCGTAACCAAGATGGTTGCTCAAACCATCCAAGTGCCAGTTACCACCTCGAGCAGCTGTGGCTGCAGCGCTCCTGCTGCCGCTCCTGCTGTGGTGGTTGCGGCTCAGCAGCACCTGTTAGCACCGGATGCAGCAGCTGCGGAGGCTAATCGCCTTCGCGAAAAGTTTGAGTCGATAGGATTAAAACTCCTTTCGCCCAAGCACACTAAAAGTAGGGCGGCCGGCAGTGCAAACTGCCGGCCGTTTCTTTTTTTATTGATCGGGGGCATCATGGTCGCCACCACGATTGACAACTTGTCGGCTGAACTCCAGCTGTTGATCGCCCTAAGCGAAGGGCGCTCTAACGCGCTAGCTCCCGGTTCTCGAAGAGTGCGATTGAATCTGACGAAAATGTAGTGACAAATATTTTCAGTCACTACATTTTTTGTCTGATTATGTCATGCGCTTCGAAAACCGGGGCTAGCGCCCTGCGGGATTAGGTGTTTGCGCTTCGATGATAACAATGCTTACTGCTTCGGTTGCACTACCATGAAGATCTGGTCGGCCGATAGACGCTCTAGTACCTGCGTTGCCTGGCCGTGCCAGTGGATCTCGATGCGATCGATGGATTAGCCTTCGCCAGGCCGAAGTGAAGACGCGTTCCATAATGGCTTTGATAACTACGCCCGCAATGAACTTCCGCCGTTTGTTGCACGTTGCCAGCCGTGACTGTGACGCGCGTGCCAGCGGCTGTGCGATTGGTGCTGCGACCGACCAGTTCCAGTTGCAGCCAATGATTGCCGTTCTGACTGTCATTGCGTAGCACATTGGCTGCGGCCGCGCAATTCAATAAGACTGCGTCTACATCGCCATCATTATCCAGATCGTCGAAGCCTGCGCCTCGCGTGCTTTCAACCAGCGCGAGGCCATTTCGGCTTGCCTGGTCACGGAAGTAAAGCGACCGCGACCGTCATTGATCATCAAGCTGTTGCGAACTTTGAAGTCGGTCAACTGCTCGATTCGAGCAGCGCCCTTCAATAAATGACCTTGGCAAATGAACAAATCGCGGTCTGCATCGTTGTCGACATCGAACAGCCCCCACTCCATTTCGCATGTTGGCAATGTCTCGACGCCGGCGCGACTGGCTCGGGAAACGTCGGCAAAGGGCCATCTGGCCAAGGTTTCGAAACATCAGTGGCAACTGACCTGAGTAGTTCGTTACGAACAAATCTTCCCAGCCATCGTTGTCGATATCGCCAGCTCGGCACCCATGCTGCCCAGCGGCTGACCACTTGCATCGTAGGCCACTCCACCGCCAACGCCGACTCCGCAAAGTTTCCATGGCCATCGTGACGAACATCAAGTTTGGCTCGGCATCCGCACCCATAAAGATATCGGTATCGCCATCCTGATCCCAGTCGGCACAAACCAGGGCCATGGCCGGTCCCGGTAGAGCGGGCAATGCCGATGATTGACTGATGTCTACAAAAGATCCATCGCCCTCGTTGCGAAACAAAGTGCTGAAGGTATGCGGATAATGCTGGGGGCCAGGCGGATAGGGAAACGATTTGCCAACGGCTGTTTTGTGACTGGCAAAGTCGAACTGGACATAATTGCCTGCCAACAAATCAAGGTCGCCATCGGCATCGATATCCAAAAACGCTGCGCCAGCGCCAAACTTGCCGGCGTCTTCAACACCGGCCTCCCGCGTCGTGTCGGTATATGTGCCATCGCCGTTGTTATGCAGGAGAGTCTTGCGCGCGAGTTCGACAGATAAAGGTCTTCGAAACCATCGTTGTCGTAATCGCCACCGCAACGCCCAAACTGTAGTACAGGTCACCGGCACCACTGGCCGCCGATACATGGCTGAACGTGCCATCATGATTGTTGCGAAAGAGTGCTTCGCGCGGAGCAATGGTCAGCGACTTGCCCGGCAATTCACTACCATTCAAGAGCAAAATATCGATCCAGCCATCGCGATCATAATCCAACAGCGCCAGGCCTGCCCCCATCAAACTCGACGAGATATTGCTGGCCAGAACTGCCATCTTCATGTTGAAACTTGACTCGCGACGCTTCCGTTACATCGGTCAGCACAATGTCCTGAGCCGAAGCCAAGCTACCTATGCCAAGTGCGAGTAGAACCGTTAGCCACCTTGCCGTCACGCACCGCATTTGAGCGTCCCACATGTTCAGTCAATCAATTTTCGTCAGAGGTGGCAATCGAACCACCGACGACCGCTCCGAAGATGCAAGCCATCCAGATGCACATCATCGGATCGGGCCCCAGTCCGAACAAGGGACTCTCGACCAGGCCGAGGACCAACAAATACGAGGTGAATATACGCACAAAGAAGACGCGGTTGGTATAGCCTCGTAGACGTTGATGCACAAAGCGCGATCAAACAAGCTGCAGCAGGCAATCCGAAGAGCACCGACGGCTCGAGAATCAGGTTGTGGGCATGACCGGAATGCTCGGCCATCACCTGGCTACTCGTACCACCACCGTAACCGGTCAGCGGCGATTTCGCGATCAACCGAAATCGCTTCGGCCAAATCTCCGTGCGCCCCGTGGCCGTGGTCAGCTCATCGACCGTACCGGTCTTGGTAAGTTTCAGCGCTACGCTGTCAATCAATCGATCAATTCCCGTGGTCATCTCCACGCAAGTTGCCGCACGGAAAATCACTGCCAGGCCGATGCATGGCACCGCAAACGCCGAACGCTGACGCAGCATGGGCAACGAGATAATGCCCAGGGTCGCCAGCATGGCGACGACGGAAGTGCGCGACTTGGTCTCGATCAACGTGGCCGCGCCCAGGATGCACGCGGGGCACAAGCCAGGCAACGCTAATCGTGCGGTCGATGACAAAGGCAAGCGTCAGTAGCAATGCAGACATTGAATTGCCCGAAAGCACATTCGGGTGACCAAGCCCGCCGAAACGCGGCAGTGTCTCTTCCATGGACAGGAACTCGTTGAACGTGGCGAGCTCGGGAATCGTGAATCGCAATAACCAGCTGATGATGACAAAGGACCATAGAGCCAGTAGGGCGTCCATCAACATCTGACGAATGCCAAACAGTGTCAAACATGCGAGTGTCAGCAGCATATAAACGCCGATGGCCGACGCCACAAAGAACGCTACCTTGGGTGACACCGATGTTATCGACGCCGCAAGTGCACAGCCAACCATTGCCAAAGCTACCAGGCCGCGGCGCGTGGTCAATGCCGAACGTACTTCCGCCAGTCGCCACCAGGCCCATGCACCCAAAATGGCAGAATCACTTGGAAGCTGATCGTTACGCCTTCAGCACGGTCATCCACCCGGGCTATATCGATACCATTGCCCAATACCGCGACGAACAGCGTCAAACGCGTGAGCATCGGCATTAGCTGCCATGCGCCCATGTTGATGCGTTCGGTCCATCGAATTGGATAGCTGCCGGCGCTCACTGATTTAGTCTGACAGAAGATTATGGGACAAAGAAACTTAGTACTAGGATAATTGAGGCCTGAGAAGAATGCGATTGTGCCTGGAGTTAGCTTCGCAGGAGGCCGGGTTGGATGTCGATGTCGAGCGGTGAAAAATCTTCACGTCGTACCTTCTCCCAGCCCATGGCCCCATTACGGCGTTGTCGGTGCACAGTTCGGGTTCGGCCAGCAGTAATTCAACGCCACGGCGCTTGGTCATCTCGCTCAGTCGCGTCCGCAGCAGACGATTGGCACATACGCCTCCGCCGACGCACAATCGCTTGAGGCCGGTTTGTTTCAGTGCCTGTTCCGCTTTGCCGACCAGGCACTCAACTGCCGCTAACTCGAAGCTGGCCGCGGCGTCAGAGCGCTGACTGTCGGTTAGTTGGTCAGCCGACCAATTGTTCTTGCCGACACCATACAACTGATAACGCACCGCCGTCTTCAAACCGGAGAAACTCATGTTCAGAGTTGAACGATCCGACAGCATGGGCCGCGGAACTCGAACGCGTGCGGATTGCCGCTCTGCGCCAAGCGACTGACATGCGGCCCGCCGGGATAGGGCAAGCCCAGCATGACTGCGACCTTGTCAAAGGCTTCGCCCACTGCGTCATCGATCGTGCCACCTAGGTATTGCCAATGATCGGCTGCGTGACAGTGATAGAGATTCGTATGTCCACCGCTAACCACAAAGCCGACACACGGATAAATGGTTGTCTCGCGCCCGAACTGGCAGGCGTAGATGTGCAGCTTGCACGTGGTTAATGGCAACGAGTGGTATCTGCCAGGCAACACACAAGCGCTTTGGCCGCGGCCAGCCAACCAATAACGATCCAGGTAAACCAGGTTCGGTGGCGATCACGATGGCAGCCAGTTGGTCGGGCTGGCGCGATGGCCGCCTGTTCGATCGTTTGCCGAATGACGGGCAAGATGCGTTCCAGGTGCGCGCGCGGGCAGCTAGTTCTGGAACGACGCCGTCAAAACGTTCGTGCACCAACTGCTGACTAGCCACACAACTGGCGCGGACGTTCAGCGATTGATCGATGACGGCCGCGGCCGTCTCGTCGCAAGTCGATTCGATTGCCAACAAAAATCGCGACTCACTTCA
Organism: Ottelia alismoides; assembly: GCA_037367405.1. Lineage (NCBI taxonomy): Eukaryota > Viridiplantae > Streptophyta > Magnoliopsida > Alismatales > Hydrocharitaceae > Ottelia > Ottelia alismoides. The sequence goes on from JAZKJV010011252.1 coordinate 28,035, forward strand.
GCGGTTGGCCTTCCACGGCTTGGCCATTGGTCGTCAACACTTGCAACTCATGCGCTCGGAATGGTCCATCGTATTTCCAGGCAATCTGTTTATCACGTGTGACTTCGAGGATCGTGATGCCTTTGGTCGCGCCGTAACTGGCGATCATGGTGTTCCCGTTTGGCAGACGCTGGGCACCACATGGATCCACGAGTGGTTTGCCTTCCAGATCGTCATTCGATACGCTCCACACCACTTCACCCATTGCATTCCACTCGACGACTTTATTGCCATGCGTGAGCGTGGTGAGCGTATGGCCATTATCGAGTCGGATAGCAGTGAATGGCCAGTTCTCAGCCGCGCGACCACCCAGCGAAGCGAGGTCGGTCTTTATCTCGGCAGCGATCGACCCTCGGGACGATACTCTTTGACCTTGAAGGCCAATAGATGTGGCACGAGATAGTTGCCGCTAGGCAGCTTGCGAGCCATGCGCGTTTGCATGTGCGCATTATCGGTCTCGGGTTGCAGCGGCACATCAAGAGCGATCTTGCCATCGGATGCCACTTCGATCAAGCGCGGACGTTTGCCCAGTTCCGTAATGAGCGTATGGCCATCTGGCAGTCGCTGCACCGTACCGATCTCGCTGTTGTCCGGTGAGAGCGCGTAGCGAAACACCACCTTGTGGTCGCGCGTGATTTCGCGGACTTCCTTCGACCAGGCGATCAGGCGCCATTGCCGTTGGGCAAGATGAAACCGTCCCGAGCACCTTCTCACCGGCATCCCAAGCCACTTCGCCCGCTTCGTTCATGATGCCGGTGAAGTTTGGACCAGCGATGAACAGCGAGTGTGTTACTGGATCAGCAGCACGGGCGATGGTCACGCTGAGAACTACGATTGCGCATGTCCAGAACAATCTTTGCATGGTGAGCTCTAACAAAAGTTAAGGACACAGAACAGAAGGGGTTATTTAGGTAGCACGCGTATATCTCGGACCGTTGGCCATGACGCGGCCTTCGGCGATGGCTTGGATGGCTTCGGGGTAGAGAGCGCATTCTAGTTGAAACACGCGGGCTTGGAGAGACTCTGCTGTGTCATCGTGCGCAACAGGGCAGGCGCGCTGGGCGATGATCGGTCCGTGATCGAACTCGTTGTCGACATAGTGCACCGTACAGCCCGAGAGTTTTGCGCCGTAGTCCAACACGGCTTGATGCACGCGCAGTCCGTAAAGCCCATGTCCCACAAAAAGCTGGTATCAGCGATGGATGGATGTTGACGACTCGATTGGTAAAGTCATCGGGAATCAACAAGTAATCGAGGTATCCACCCATGACGACCAGTTCGATACCGCGATTGCGAATCGACTGAAAGACAGCCTGGCTATGTGCGGCTGCCGAATCGAACTGACGCTTGGAGATTATTTCGGCAGGGATGCTGGCCTGTTGTGCGTACGCCAGTCCGCCTGCGCTGGACTTGCTGCTAACCACTAGCCGAAAGTCTACGTCGAGTCGTCCTTGATCGCGAACCTCGAGCAAGTTCCGCAACGTTGTACCGCCGCCCGATATCAAAACTGCGATCGGCAACTGGTTCATGACGTTACACTTTCAGTTCGGTTTCGGGCAAAGCCTGCGTATAAACGCGCGCGGATAGGTGCCACCACTTCCGCCACGAATTCATCAACCTGCTCGGGCGCGCGGCCCACATACTTCGATGGATCCATAAAGGAATCGAGCGGTACAGCGGCGAAATGCGAGTCTTGGCGCAGGCGTTCGATCAAGTCGTTGCTCGCACCCTCGCGTTTGACGCGATTTGCCCAGCTTGAACACTATGATTGCGAATGACTTGATGCAATGTCTGTCGGTCTCCGCGGCAGCCACGGCCGCCATCATAATGTTTTCCGATGCCATAACGGCAGCTCTTCCAGCAAGTGCCGCGTGATGGTCGCTTCAATACACTTCCATCCCTGCAGCCACGTTTTGCATGAGGATAAGGCAGGCATCAATGCCCAAGAAACTTTGCGGCAATACGAGCCGTCGATTGGCACTGTCATCCAAAGTCCGTTCGAGCCATTGAGTGGATGCGGTGGCGGCCGTAGAGCCCTGCAGGCTGGTTACGTATCGAGCCAAGGAACAGATGCGCTCGGATCGCATTGGATTGCGCTTGTAGGGCATGGGCCGATGACCCGACCTGTTGGTCGCCAAACGGCTCGTCAATTCTCTTTGCGATGGGAGAGGATGCGCAAGTCGGTGCCGATCTTGTGCAAGCTCTGACCAATGCCGGACAGCGCATCGACCACCTGGCTGTCGATCTTGCGAGGATAAGTCTGACCTGTGACTGAGTAACTGCCATCAAAGCCCAGCCGCTCGGCGACCATCGCTTCCAGACGGCGCACGCGCGCGTGGTCGCCTCCGAACAGTTCGAGGAAGCTGGCTTGAGTGCCGGTGGTGCCTTTCACGCTACGGGCTTTCAGTGTTTCCAATCGATGTTCGATTTCAGCCAGGTCCAAGACCAGGTCATATGCCCAGAGGCAAGCACGCTTGCCGACAGGTCGTTGGCTGAGGCTGCTTGAAGATGAGTAAACGCCAGGCAGGGCAGGGCACGATAGCGCGTAGCAAAGTCGGCCAAGGTTCCAATGACCTGGCCAAGTCGCCTAGCAATCATTTGCAGGGCATCGCGCATCAGGATCAAGTCGGCGTTGTCGGTTACGAAACAACTGGTCGCGCCTAGGTGAATGATGGGGCGGGCCAGGGGGGCTTGCTCGCCATAGGCGTGAATGTGTGCCATCACATCGTGTCGCAATTCCTTTTCGTAACGCGCCGCGGCATCGAGATTAGGCTGGTCGACAAACGACTTCAATTGCTCAATCTGCTCGGCACTAATCGGTAGCCCCAGCTCACGCTCGCATTCGGCCAGCACAATCCAGAGCTTTCGCCAGAGCACACTGCGATTGTGAGTGCTCCACAATCGTGCCAATTCTTTGGAAGCATAGCGCGTAATGAGAGGATTTTCGTAGAGTTGGCTATCCGCCATAATGAATTGCTGTAGGATTACATAGAAGTGTTTGAAGCAACCGTTGACATCGGTTGTGATTGTCCCGTGCTGGCAATTTCCAACAAGGGGCAGAGACTGTTCATTTTTTTGTCCCTCAGTTTTTGACAGCTTGCCTAAGCTGACAAAAACTCATGGACAAAAGACTTAAGTGATCGGTATGTATGGGTGTTTTTCATCCCCCCCGATCAAAAGCGTTGACAAGAAGCTGAAGGAAGGGTAACTTCCCCGCTGATAACCCTGAGACGTCAAGACTTTTGCCAAGTGAACGTTGAACCAATGCAAGAATCCGCTACTCCGGCCAGCTCGACTAATGAGCAGAAAGTCGCCATGTGCGAGCAGCGGATTGGATACAAGTTCCAAAACTTTGCCATCGCAGTATCTGCGTTGACGCATGCTTCTGGAGCCGTTAATCGTCTTCAATCCAATGAACGTCTTGAGTTCTTGGGTGATGCCATCTTAGGCTTTACGATCTGTGAATGGCTCTACTCGCAGCATCCCGAATACCTAGAGGGGCGAACTGACTCAGGTGAAGTCGGCGGTGGTCAGTCGACGTTGTTGTGCCAAGATCAGTCGAAAAGCTGGGGCTGGAAGAGTGCTTGATACTCGGCAAAGGCATGCAATCAACGGCCGGTGTGCCGAAGAGTTTGCTGTTCCGATGTGTTCGAGGCGATGGTCGCAGCCATTTATTTGGATGGTGGCATGGAGCCAGCGCGAACGTTTGTGCTGCGGACCATGGAAGAAGAGTTGATCCAAGCGGTCAAGGGTCACTCGATCGGCAACTATAAGTCCGCGTTGCAACATCTAGCGCAGCGCCAGTATGGCATGGCACCGAGCTATCAGTTGGTGGGCGAGAAAGGCCCGGATCACTCGAAGGCATTTCAGATCGTCGCCGCCCTGGGCAAGACACACGCTTTACGCCTGCTTGGGGCCGCAACAAGAAAGATGCCGAGCAGCGGCGCAGCCGGCAATGCGCTGGCCGAACTGCAAGGCTTGCCTCCGCCTTATCCAACATTAGATAGCTAACTATCTACGGTCCCCCAATTTTTTGTCAGATGTTGGCTGACAAAAAATTGTGGGACAAAAGAATCTCAGGGCGAGCGATTAGATTACGCCGCCGTGGACGCGATAGGGCGTCATGTGGTCGGGTTGATCAAGGAACCAGAATCGCTCCCATTCTTGAATGAGGAGGCGCAGGTTTTCCGAAGTGTAAATCAACTGTTCGGCGCGACGTTCGGGTAGAGCCGAGTAATCGGAATAGCACAGCCCGAGGCGGTCAAGCAACCCAACAACATCGCTGCGAGTAACCAACGTCGCATCTTCAACTCCTCCGTGAAATCCTTGATGGCTCTATCCAGTGGCCAGCGAGCTTCGCTATCAAAGCGTAACCGTATCTTGGAGGCGAGGCTTCAATGCTCGCGCGTCCAACGCTGACTAAAATTGGGTTGATTCTTCTTCGAGTTCTGATTCGTCATCGGCAGACGGCTGATCAACTTCGCCAAGCTGTTCCAGTCGTTCCGCCAAGCCTTGTTCGTCCGCCAATTTGACTCGAGCTTCCAATGCCTTTTCCCGGCTTGAACACCACCACGCTCTTGGCCGGCACTGAGACTTGACGTCCCGTGCGGGGGTTTCGAGCTTGGCGGGCCTTCCGCGTCTTGACCTGGAACACTCCGAAGTTTCTTAGCTCAACGCGTTCCCTCTTCCAGGAGCGTCTCGACAATGCCTTTCAAACGTAAAGCTGCACGATCTCCTTGATCTGCAACTGCGTCCAGTCCCGTCTTGTCGGAAATCGCACGAACGATCTCTTTTTTCGTCACTTCGCATGCTCCGAAAAGTCCGCTTGCAATTGCCGTAAGTCATTTGCAAGCCTTGCTTTAACAATGCCGAAGTGTACCGGGCTGTTCGCAGAGCGTCAAGGTACCTCACCACTCACATGGGCGGCACACCAACAGCGAGATTGACCTTCCAGCCACATTCCCGCTTAGGCTCCTTAGCCGCTAAATCGGCAGCAAATCCGCTAAGCTTGATTCAATCGGACCAAACGGAACATTTTTACAGGTTTAGCCCAAGATTTTTCCTTGCAAGCATTGAGAGGGCTGTTTTGTTTAGCCCGTGGCCGCAGGCTAGGCGAACCCGCTAACCGCCTTGCCTCTTGGGAAGCACATACATTTTGGCCTGGCTCTGGAGAAGGACGTTTGGCCGTGGATCGGGTATCGAGAACATACTGCTTCGACTGCCTAGCCTGCGGCTTTTGAAGCTGCGCGTTATTGGATGCTTTTCGTACTCGTACTCAATGAAATGGTACTCGTACTCGATGCGTAGTTTTCGAGTACGAGTACGAGTACCCCTAACGGCTGAGTACGAGTACGAATACTCAGGAAATACGAAAAACTGGTTGCTGGACTGTTAAAAACGCGTGTACTCACAAATTTTAAAAAATTTGGAGACGTGATAGCAAAATGGTGGGGAACTTTCGAGTGGCCGCGTGCATCAGAATGGCATCGGCGGGCCGCTGGTAAGCTATATGGCGGTCCCCGTGCGCAGTCACTAGATTGCTATTATTAGCTTTTGAAGCCTACGGTCAGCGAGGCGGTTGACCGGCCTCGGAGTTTTGCCAGCAAATGGATATCAACAATCAATCCAACCAAGAGCTGCTATCAGCGTATTCTGGATGATGTGCGCTGAGCGGGGCAGAATTGGCACAAGTTGAGAGCTGGTTGGCCACGGATGCTTCGGCCGTTCACTATCTTAACGAGCTTCGTAGCACCGACAGAGCTTGAAAGCGTTGGCCGCTTCGCCAAATGCAGGTCTAAAGCGATCGCTCGCCGATCGTGTACTCGCTCAAACTGCTGAGATCGATCGAGCGAAGGATGACCGCAAAGTTCGCTTGCCAGAATCGCTTGAGCAACCGGGATCACTGCCATCTGAATCGCAGCCGTCCCACTCGCAGCCCTGGCGCATCTGGGCAACCTTGGCCGCAACGGCAGCCGCTCTGGTTTGTATGGTCGTTTGGCCGTTCTGGACAAAGCCATCGAAACAGGGTTTTGTTTCCAATGGGTCGGTGTCCGTGGGCCCTTCGACCAGTGATGTTGTAACTAATGAACCATCAGACCTGCACCCGTGACCGAGCCGGCTGTGATAGCCTCGGAAACGCCCACATGGCAAATCGTTGGCAACAGTCCGACAGATTCCCGAAGAACGTCCCGATCCCAACAGTGCTGCTCTCGTGCAGATGATGCTGATCGTACGATGTGCTCATGAGCGACGCGGCTTGGGAAGGAGCGAAGTTCGACGAAACTGATCGCCAAGAATGGTATTCGCTACGAGAAAGAAGTTGTTGCCAGTCCCAGTTTGATGGAAGAATTCATCAAGAGCCCATTGGACGCTGGGCCAGATGCAGAGGCTGGAGCACGCTCACCGGCTGCTGTTGTGTACGTTGATTGTCCATTGAATACGATCAGCCAAATTCTATTGGCTATGGAACAAGACACTCGCGGTTATCCCGAGTTCGATGTGAAGATGGCCATGATCGGTGGTCCGATGGGACGCGCGAACATGCCAAGCTGTTGAGGCTTTTTCGTGAAACAGCCAGCCAGCAGCGGACGGGGAGTCGCCAAGCTGGTAGTGCCCGATAACGCTGATAAGAACTCGGCAAGCTTCTGCCCGTGTATGAAACACACGTACGCAAGACGCCGCAAGTTTTGCGTGACGGCGTCGCGGCTCGTTTAACCGGTGACTTTTCCAAGATGGCCGTTGGCAAATCTCAATGGCGAACTGCTGCTCCATCTTGCGCAAGCATTAATAATCTTTAGTCACTAAATCTTTTTGTCAGAGTTCTACTTCTACACCATCGCTGGCCGCTGATTTCCAGCAGGCATCGAGCACGCGCTGTGTAGACAAGGTCCATTCGGGCCACTTGGGATCGAGTTGCTTGGCGAGCACCAGCCGAGAGAACTCCTCGGTTAGCCGCACTTCTTGAGCACCTGGCATGGGCGCTTGAATCTTCGCGAACAGCGAAGCGTCGCTGATGCGGTTCCATATGAAAATCGCAGTTCTTAATCGTGAATACATCATTGCCAACTGTGGCGGCTACTTCGGCGCCGTGATAAGGCAACACAAAGTCGGGCACTTGCAGGTAACCTGCTTCGCCGCTGATGTGCAGCCACTGCTGATTCTCAGTTACAAACGAATTGTAGAAACTGGCTGTTACACCATCCTCGAACCGCATTTCAGCGCTGAACTCACCGGGCACGGCCACGGGACTGCCTTCACCATGCAGAGTCGACAGCATACGAGCACGCACGCTGACGGGCAGTTTGCCTTTCATGATCCACAAAAAGATGCGAATGCAATACCAACCCAAGTCGCCCAGGCAACCGTGCGGCTCAAGGCGGCTATTCGACGCGAATGTTGCGAGTGCGAAACTCGTGGTCGCCGCAGAATGAAAACTGGCTGGCCAGTCTTCGCAGCTTGCCGACATTCTTGGGATCGTCGAGCAATTGACGAAGCAAGGGCAAGCGGGCGCTGTGCATGAACATGACAACCGTCCATGTATTGGACGTTGTGCTGCTGGCAAGCATGCAGCATCTCGCGCACCTGGTGGGCATCCAAGGCCGCGGGCTTTTCGGCCAATACATGTTTCCCGCTTCGGCCGCGCGAATCACCCAGTGATGTCGCATGGCAGTCGGCAGCGGGATGTAGACCGCATCTACATCGTCCCGCTCCAGCAAGGCTTCGTACGGGCGATTCGCGTGAATTGTCGTTCGGGTAGGGCACGTCGGCTGAACACTCGTCGATGAATCGTTGGGCGCTGTCGATCGAACGACTGGCGACTGCGGTAATGGTCGCATTGCCAGTCGACTTAATCCCTGCGCCCAATGTTTCCGCGCGATGCCTGCCGTACCCAAGATACCCCAACGACATAAACTACTGCTCATCCGCCCGTGCTTTCCGAAGTACAAACTGCGATCTGACAAAAAACGGTTTGACCAAAAACGGTTTGATCAAAAATGATGCGTTACACGATCTCAGGCACTACGAACGGTGCGCGGTACTCGCGTTTGAGCAGTGCATTGGCTGCGTCGGCGTGAGCGCCTACGGAACTTCTCGCTCTTGGTATCGATCTCGAGCATGGGGCTCAGCTTGATGCTGAATCGGTCAGTTCATAACCGTGCGCTTTCAAGTGCGCTTGCATCTCGCCGAGCAAGTTTGACCAAATCTCGTCCCTTTATCTGGCTGGCCGCATCTTTCAGAAAGCCTGGCCAGTTTGGAAGGCGATGTTGGCCAGGTTGCACCAACCGGTTGAATGATGGCCGACTTGAACGTCGTATTCAGCTTCTCAGGTTTGCGTTCGCGGACGCAAGCGATGAAGTTCTCTTGATGCATGCGGCCACCGCTGTTGCCCGAGAACTTACGAATGATATTGTTGTCTTTGTCATAGCCACGCCGCGTCCGCGTTGGCCTTCGAAGCGTCCGCCATTCACAGTAGACAACGTAACCGCTGCCTGGCCGGGGCACTCGGGCGACCTGTTGCCTTTGGGGGCATTTGGCAAGTCGTCAAGCCGATGACGACTGGAATGGAGCCGGTGTCAAAGTAAACAAAGTGAACGTTGGGAGTTTCGCCCGCGTCGTTCCAGGCCACGCGGCCACCGCCGCCGAAAATTCGCTTGGGCAAAGTCACTTCATCGCGGAAGACGTTGTTGGCGCAAGTCATCCAACACGTGCACGCCCCAATTGCCCATCTCGCCGGAACCGGTGTTCCAATCCCAGTGCCAATCGTACTGCAGCTTCTCACGATAGATGGGCTTCTTCTGGGCTGGGCCCCAGCCACAGGTCGTAGGCGACGTTGGGATCGATTTCCAGAGGCTTGTCTAACTCTTGCCGATCGTCGCGCGTACGCCGTATCGATTGACTCGAGCCGTCAAGAGTTTGCCAAGCGCTTTATCTTCGTGCAAGAACTTTTTGATCTCGGCCTGCATCGGATCGGAGCGCTGCTGTGTGCCGACCTGGCAAATGCGATTGTATTTGCGAGCCGCGGCAACTGTCTGTTGGCCTTCCCACTGCGTGTGTGATAGTGGCTTTTCTACGTATACATCTTTACCGGCTTGCATAGCCCAGATGGCTGCCAGGCAGTGCCAATGATTACAGGTCGTTACCCAGACGGCGTTGATACTCTTGTTGTCCAGCAATGCAGCGCAGGTCGGCATAAGTGCTGGCATCTGGGAAGCGTTTCTTGGCATCCGCCACACGCTTGGAATCGGGATCGCACAAACCGACAATCTTGACGCCGGGCATCTTTTCAAGCACACCCATGTGCTCCCCGCCACGGCCGCCGCAACCAATCATGCCTATGTTGATTTCGTCGTTAACCAGCGCGTGAGCTCGCGAAGAACGTGTGGAAAGGGCCAGGCCGGTAGCGGCTGACGCAGCAAGGAAATGCCGTCGAGATAAGCGTGACATGAGTGGCTCCAGCTTGAGCAGGGAGAATGGTGGGGAGTGGTTGCATGCACCAAGTATAAACAGAAACAGAATCGCTTTGGAGTGTAGAAAGTTTGTTCCCACACCACAGAACCCAGTGACGGGAATTTTCTGTCACCTAATTTTTTGTCCGGTTTACACTTAGACTGCAGTGACGCTGCCGGCCATTCTGGGGTGACCTGCGATAGAATCGGCGCCATACATGGCTCTTAAAAGCACGGGCAGATAATCGCCATCCTTTTTCCGCAGACGGCAGCGGATGCTACCGTATTTGACAATGGTGCAATCGGCAGTGCCAAACTCCCTGATCTTCGAAACATCCTCGGGATGGAGAAGATCTTTCCAAACGGAAAAGAGCGCCGGGATCTCGCCTGGCGCATAGCCCAGCAAACTGAAGCACTGTTGAGACCACCACATTTGATCGATCTGTGTGTTGGGCCATTCCCAAACCGCCATGTGGGCTCCCATTCCCAAGCGATCAATCCGTTCTTGCAACTCACGTGTAGTTAGCAAGATGCTGACGTCGGTGTACAGGATCATGACACCCTTAACGCCACCAGCGGAATCGTGATACGGCGCTATGCGTTCAATATAGAGCGTGCTGTCAGGTCCAGTAACCTCGTTGCTGACAGCCAACCCAGTTTGCCAGACACGCAACGCGTTATTTAAAAGATTGGGCGATTGAATTTTCGGTTGAAAGTTGTTGAGTGGTCGTCCGATGTCGTCACGAATCAGATCGAAAGCTATCGATATGCTGGGACTGAAACGCGTGATCTTCAGATCGGAGTCCAGGAATACACATGCAATACCGCTGTTGGTGATGAGGTTGTCGAGATCTTCTGTCAACCGCACCAGGTCGTCAATACGCTGTTTGTTTTCATCGTTAACCGAGTACAGCTCCTCGTTGACGCTTTGCAATTCTTCGTTGGTCGACTGAAGTTCTTCGTTGGCTGCTGTTAGTTCTTCGTTGGTCGACTGTAGTTCTTCATTGCTTGTCTCCAGTTCCTCGACAGTCGATTGAAGAGAGCGTTGAGTGAAGTCCAAACGACGTTCAAGTTCCATGACTTGCTCGCGCCAGCGATTGGCTGTTGACTGATCGCCAATTTCCTCAACAGCAATAGGGATATCTGCGTCTATCAATTCAAAAGAGACGATGTAATAGCGGCGTCCATTCTTCTCACATGACTTTGCGCGTAGATTGCACTTGCGAGGTTCGTCGTTGTAATCGATGGCAACTTGGGCGAGGAATCCGTCGCTGCGCGCGCTCTTGGCTTGCGAGAGCAACAGTCCGACTGCGGCCGAAAGTTCCGGTGGCAACATCCGACAAACGTTAAGCGTCGATCTGCCTTCGGGCACCCGCAACAACTTACGCGCGTCTCCAAAACAGTGCAGCAGTTCCAGCTCTTCGCTGAGCACAAGACTGGGCGGCATGTAGTCATTCAGAAGAGCTTCATAGGCCAGGTTAAGAATCTGGCCTTCGTCGAGCGTATAGGTACGATTGGTTAGGTTTCCCCGGTCGCGGATTGCCAGTCGCCCGACGTCCAGGTTCAGAGGTTCGAAACTGGTCGGCGTAAAGTCACGGACTTTACGAAAGATGCGGCAATGGTTATCGAGAGTTTCGAACTCTTTGGAGAGGGAGCCCAGGGATTCACTGGGGCCAAGAAACAAGTAGCCGCCTTTACGCAGCGCGAATTGGAATTGCTTGATCACGCGTAGTTGTACGGCAGCTTCAAAGTATATCAGGACATTTCGGCAACTGAGCAAATCCAACCGCGTAAAGGGAGGATCTTCGGTGAGATCATGTAATGTAAAATTGACCATGCGCCTGATTTCAGGACAGATCACCAAGGTCTCACCTTGCGGCAATAGATATTTCTCCAAGAGTTCCTGCGGGATGACTCGTGTATCCTCGACCGAATAAGCACCAGCGCTGGCGAACTTAAGCGACTCTTCATGCAAGTCGCTGGCGAAGATTCTGACATTGGCACTACGATTCTGCCGATTGCATTCGTGAGCGATCAGCATGGCCAGCGAATAAGCTTCTTCACCCGTCGCACAGCCAGGCACCCACGCGCGAATGGGCTGATGCTGAGCCGCCGATGAGACAATGGCTGGGATCACATCGGTGCGGAGCTTTGCAAAAGCATCTTCATCGCGAAAGAATTTGGTGACTTCCACCAGTAAATCGCGATAAAGAGCATCGGCCTCTTCATCGTTGTTAAGGAGCTTGCCCAAATAGTCACTTACTTGGAACAGGCCTGACATGTCCATGCGACGAGCGATGCGACGATGAATTGTGGCAGGTTTATAGAGTGTGAAATCAACGCGATACCGCTTGCGGAGATACAGCAGCAAACTTTCAATGTCGCCGGCCGCGAGAAACGCTTCGTGTTCGCGCTCCGTCGCCTCATCAACACTGGCTTGCGCATCGCTACCCGTCAGGTAGGTAAGTATCTTGTTGTGCATTTCCTCGGGGCGGCAGATTATCTGCGCAGCACCATTACCAATGGCGCTACGTGGCATGCCATCAAAGGTCGCCGAACGAGGCTCCTGGACAACGACCAGTCCGCCGGCGTCGCGAACTGCACGAACGCCACGCGTACCATCGCTGCCGGTGCCAGAGAGGACGACGGAAATGACTTTTACATTCGCCGCTCCCGACAGTGATGTAAAAAAATGATCGATCGGGTGATAGAGCGATCGCTGACTATCCATGCTCTTGAGCCACAAACGATCCTGCGCGAACTCCACATTGCATTTCGGTGGGGCGAGATAAATATGGTCGGGCAAGACGAGCTGACCGTCTTGAACGCCTTCAATCTTCATGGAGGTATGTCGCGCCAAAAGCTCATTCATTAAGCTTTTGAAGTCAGGGGATAGATGTTGTATGACCACGAACGCACAGCCGGTATCTACCGGAAAGTGCCCCAGCAGCTTTTCGATCGCTTCCAGACCACCTGCTGAAGCGCCGATACCCACGATACAAGTGGGTTTCTCGCTAGTGACCAGTCCCATCTCGGAGTACCACCCTAGTTTGGTGTTCCAATTGTCGAGCGTATGGTCGGCATTCTAACGCTCAATTACGCCAGGTTGCGCTGCGCAATATAAAAATTCTTGGTTCATCACGGAATTTAGTGGGTGCTAAAAAACGAATGCGTCTGCTACAACAGCTGCTCAGGGCAACGGCTCTCCACGGGGCTTGTCCCGAATGGCGTGGACTTAAGGAGCTATTCTGATTGACGTAGGGCTGTTTTGTTTAGCCCGTGGCCGAAGGCTAGGCAGCCGGAGGAGCATGTTCCAAAGTACCGACGGACTTCAATACACCTCTTATCCTAAAGCATGTTGACGTAGGCTGAAGGCATAACTGGTTAGCGGGTTCACCTAGCCTTCGGCCACGGGCCAAACAAAACAGCCCTGCGTAAATCAAAATAGCCCTTAAGTCCGCGGATCGGCATCAATGTTTTGGCGGAAGTTCGCCAGGATATTGCATTGACATCACCCTTTCCTATCTCACAAACTCATTGTGCGAGGTTGTGCCAGTTCACTTCGCGAGATCTTTTATTCTTGATAGATCCTCTACGACGCCCTTCGTGAACATTAATCGGTTGAGGCAATTGGTCATGTTGTTTGCTAGGATGCTTAGGAACTTGAAACCGTTATGGAAAACCAATAATGGAAACGGACTTCTCCAACGCCGCAGGTGAGCTTGCGCCAGAGAGCCTTAGTTCGGAGTTGGACCCTTTTGCACTGCCGGTTGTAGTCGTCGGAGCATCTGCTGGCGGTTTAATTGCTTTGGAAGAGTTCTTGAGCGAACTGCCGCCAACGATAGAGGCAGCCTTTGTTGTCATTCAGCATCTTGCGCCAGATTACCGCAGCTTTCTTGATCAGCTATTGCAGCGACATACTTCTCTAAAGGTGCAGAGCATTGAAGACCGAATGTCGATCGCGCCGCGCACGGTCTATGTTTTGCCACCGAACAAGGAAGTCATACTCTGCCAGAATCGACTGTTGCTAACTGATCGTGGCCCGGAGAGGATGGTCATTTATCCAATTGACGACTTCTTGCGATCTTTGGCCAATGAAGCTCGGCCGCGAACGATTGCCGCAATCTTTTCTGGCACTGGCGCTGATGGATCGCGAGGTATTAGAGATCTGCACGCAGCCGGCGGGCTGGTGCTTGCCCAGTCGCCCGAAACTGCAGCGTTCTCAGGCATGCCCAAAAATGCCATTGCTACGGGCGTCGTCGACCTGGTGCTCTCGCCGCGCGAATGCGCCAAGGCGATCGTTCGCAAGCTCCAGTGTTCTTCAGAGGATAAAGTACCGGTAGAAAGCGAACTTGCGCACAAAGGCTTTGCCGCGCTTGAACCCGAGTTGGAATCGGTGCTGGCATCGTTGCGGGCGCGGCTCGGAGTGGATTACACCGATTTCCGCCCGGCCATTGTCTTTGAGGCACTGCGTCGGCGACAGCAGCATACGGGGCTACTGAAACCGGGGGCATATGCCGAGGCATTGCTGCACAACGAAAGCGAGGCCTCCGGCTTGTTAAGCGAACTTCTCCGCAGCGAAACAACTCGATTTTTTTGCGACGACGAGGCTTATCAGCGCCTGGCTTTAGATGTCGTGCCCACTTTGATGAGCAACATGGCGGAGGATCGAGATTTTCGCGCCTGGGTGATCGGTTGCGGTACCGGCGAAGAGGTCTACACGTTTTCAATCTTGCTCTCCGAATGGTACGAGCAAAAGGGCCTACCGCACCGCGTCAAGATTTTTGCTTCGGACGTGCATGCCGAGTCTTTAGCGATCGCCTCGAAAGCAGTTTATCGCTTGGACGCTTTAGGTGGACTGAAAGCCAATCGTATCGAGAAGTATTTCATTGAAAGACCGGATGGCTTTCATGTGGTACCCGAGTTGCGGAAGATGGTCATCTTCACTCCGCACAACTGTTTGCGCGAAGCCCCATTTACACGCATGGATATGGTTTGCTCACGACAACTGCTATCTAGATTCTCAGATGCCGCAAAATCCAAAGCGCTCGGATTTATTAACTTTGCACTTCGTGATCATGGCGTGTTGATCCTTGACCCGCAGGCTCGACTGGGCGATATGGCTCAGGAGTTTGAAGCATTGCGTCCCGAGCAAGGCATATTCGTCAAGCGACGATTGGTCGCCTCGTCGCCATCTGGAACGCTGGCCCGTTTGGGCCGTGAGCAACAACTGTCTCGAACGCCGTATGACTCTCGAGCCTCCCAACGCGATTTGTTCGAACTCTACGATCGCATACTGGAACAGCATGTTCCGCCCGGCTGGCTGGTTGCCGACGATGGCACGCTTTTACACACATTTCAGGACGCAGGTCAATACTTAGAAAATAAGGGACGCAGCAAGTCGGATATCGTATCGTTGGTTCGCGAAGAGCTGCGCGGACCACTCATGTTGTTGTTGCGACATATATCTGAATCCAAAGCACCGCTGGAGATCAATAACGTTCAGCTTAAGGACGTTGGCGGGATCTCGTTGACCATGCGCGGGGAACCGCTTCTGACGCGCAGTGGCCGTAATGGCGTTTTGATAAAGTTGGTCGAGCACGGCGTCGATCGCAAATGTCGGTCAGGTCTGGGCGCCTGCTTGGACTTTCGCGGCCATGATTCTAACTGTGCAACAGACCTGGAACGCGAACTCGAACTAACCCGTGAAAATTTGCAGTTGACCATCCAGGACTTGCGTTCGGCCAACGACGAGCTGAAAGAGATCAATGAAGAGGTCACTTGCGCCAATGAAGAGCTCCAATCGGCCAATGAAGAGCTGCACTCGGTCAATGAAGAATTGCATACCGTCAACGCCGAGCACCAACGCAAGATTGATGAGCTGACGGCGCTGAACGACGACATGGATAACTTGCTGACCAGTAGCAACGTGCATACGCTGTTTCTGACGCGAGATTTGCGACTGCGCCTCTTTACGCCTCGCATTGTCGATCTGTTTAACCTGATTCCGCAAGACATTGGCAGGCACATCGCCACTTTCAGTCATAACCTGGTCGGCGTGTCATTGGTTCAAGAGGCCGAGCGTGTGCTGCGCGAGGATCAAGCCTTTCGTAGCGAGGTCCAAAACAGCGCGGGTAACTGGTTTGTCCTGCGCATCACGCCGTATCTATCGCGAGGCAACGTCGAAGGTCTGGTGATCACGCTGGTCGATATTACTTCGCAAAAGAATTCGCAGAGTGCCCTGCTGCGCAGCGAACAACGATTTGAACTGGCCGTTCAAGGTAGTAGCGAAGGCATATGGGACTGGCCGAATGTCACCGAAGAAAAGATTTGGTGCTCGCCCCGGTTCTCTTCCATCTTAGGTCATGCCAATGAAGAGTTTGAACTGACGCATTCGATCTGGATCAATCTCATTCATCCGGATGACCGTGAAGAGTTTAAACGCGTTTTGAAGTCAGGCGGACCATTTAACTTCGAATGTCGTATCGAAAGAATTGATCACTCGTTCCGTTGGGTGAGGATCTGTGGAGCGGCCTACCGTGACGCGACGGGCCAGCCTGTGCGTATGGCTGGTTCACTGGAAGATGTTACGGATCGCCACGCAGCGCAGGACCAAGTGCGTCAAGCTGTGCGGTTGCGAGATCGCTTCCTGGCAATGCTCTCGCACGAATTAAGAAACCCACTGGGAGCTGTGCTGAGCGCGATCCAACTGCTTGACAAAAGCGCTGATAAACGCGACATGGCCATGTCAGTGATCCGTCGCCAATCGTTGCAGATGTCCAGGCTGCTGGACGATCTACTGGACGTCTCACGTATATCGAACAACAAGTTCGAATTAGTCATTCAACCGGTGGACGTACATGAAATCATCTCCTCGGCAATTGCTGCCATGCAGCTGATTGCCTCTGAGCGTCGATTGAAACTGGATTATCAATTCTTGAGCGAGCGCCTCTGGACAAACGGCGACTCGCAGCGTCTCGAACAAGTTATGGTCAATCTGCTGAACAACGCAATCAAATATTCGCAACCCGGCGGATTGATCGAGGTAGCACTCCAGCGCAGTGGTGACCGAGTCGTTATCCGCGTCAAAGATGCGGGCGTGGGCATAAGCAGCGAAATGAAGTCCAGGGTATTCGATCTTTTCGTGCAATCCGAAGCCACGATCGACCGAGCCGATGGCGGTATGGGAGTCGGCTTGACATTAGTAAAGACCATCGTCGAAATGCACGGAGGTCAGGTAACTGTCGAGAGTGCTGGACTGAATCTCGGCAGCGAGTTTGTAGTTGAATTGCCGCTCACGGAGCCAGTCGAACAGTACGCCGTCCCCGCCATCGCTCAACCGGTCCAGTCGCTGCGAATTGTGATCGTCGAAGACATGGAAGACTCCCGAGAAATGTTAGCCGAGTTATTGACTATGAAAGGTCATGTGCCGCAAGTTGCAGGCGACGGCGAGTCTGGGCTACGCTTGATCCAGGAAGTAACGCCAGACCTGGCGCTGGTCGATATCGGATTGCCCATTCTGAATGGCTTTGAAATCGCGCGCACATTGCGGTCCAGACCACAATACGACTCTGTTAAATTGGTCGCGCTGACCGGTTACGGTCAATCGACCGATCGCGAAAAAATTGAAGCTGCGGGTTTCGACGCTCACTTCGTAAAACCTCTCAAGCCTGGAGATTTAGCTCGAGCTCTGCGCATAAAGGAAACAGACAAAAGCGTTGTGCGTCAACCAGTATAAACCCATTCAAGTCAAGTAATGACCTATTAACCGTTGCTCCGTATTCAAATAGTACCGCCGGGCAAATGGGAGGCCCCTCATGCTCATCCTGTCTCGCAAACAAAACCAAGAAGTCATTTTTCCGAACCTTGGGGTTCGCATTGAAGTTGCCAAGATCCGCGGCAACACCGTGTGCCTGGGGATTGATGCACCGAAGGATATCTCTATTCTTCGTGGCGAACTGGAGGATCTTCGTAACGCGTCAGGCTCGCCCTCGTATCAGCCACCACACCTCAGTCATGAGCTTCGCAATCGCCTCAATTCCATGTCGCTCTGTTTGCACCTGATGATGGAAAAGCATCAAGCCAATCTGCCCATTGAGGGCAAGATTCTTTCACGCGCACTGCAAGAGCTGCATACCATCGAGGAGATTTACGGGTGCGAAAACAATCCCAATCCCTTTGCGGATCGACTCGAGCTTCAATCGCCATCTCCGTTTGTCATGCTGATCGATGACTGCACTAACGAAGCCGAGCTATTGGCTGGTTACCTGCGTCATGTTGGCATTCAAGTAGCCATGAGCTCAGATGGGGATGCTGCGCTGAACCTGCTAGACTGTATCGATCGCAAGCCAGGCATTATCTTGCTCGATATGCTTATGCCTGGCCGCAATGGCCATTCAACGCTGAAAGCCCTACGTGAGAATCCTGAATACGATGAAATCAAAGTTTTTGCAGTGACCGGGCTCGCTCAGCATGCTATGTCCTTCGGACAAGGACTATCCGTTGATCGCTGGTTCCAAAAGCCGATCAAACCTCAGCAGTTGGCCCAACAGATTCAAGAGGACCTGGCCGTTCCCGCTTGAATCTACAGTGATTGATATCTGAAGGCGAGCAAACTACTGGGACACGGCGACACAGAGTTGTGGCGATACAGAGTTGAGGCGACACACAAATGAGAAGACGGGTGGTTTTCCATCAGTGTCTCAGTGTCCCCATGGTTATCTTTTCGATCACAATCGCATTTGGAATTCTTTCGTGTTATGATCAGGAGCTCTAGACCCGGCCGTCCTTGTCAACTTGCCTTGAGTCAATATGTCTGCTTCTGCACGCGATCCATTAGCGACGCTGCGCATCGATCGCTCCCAGCCGGTTCGTCGTCGTTCCGGATGGGTAAAACGCTTATTGTGGTTATGTATCCTGCTAGTGCTGGGCGCGGGCGTCTACGTTGGAGCGACGAAGTCTGGTCTGCTCGGTAAAGCCTCACCAGCGCTGGACCAATGGCTGGCCGTTCCCGACGTGATCAAGAGCCGCCCGGAAGTTCGCGTGACTAAGCTGACCGTGGAACGAGGTCGGTCAGCTGACGCAACTGTCGTGGCCACTGGCTATTTGGAATCGAGGCGGACAAGCCAAGATCGGTGCACGCGCTCCAGGGCGAATGGAACTGGTGAATGTCGAAGAAGGCAGCAAGGTCAAAAAAGACGATGTACTAGCCGTGTTGGAGCATGCGGACTTGGATGCTTCCTTGGCCGCCACCGCAGCCAGCGTCGCGCGAGCCAGAGCCGCTCTGGAAGAACAACGTATTCTCATCGCTCAAAGCAAACGCGAATACGATCGCATGCGTTCGCTCTTGCCCAATCGCGGTATCTCTGAATCAGAACACGACAGGCCAAGTATCAGTTCGAAAGCGCTACTGCGAGGCTGGAATCGATGAAAGCCGATGTGGCCTTAGCGGAAGCTCGACTGCGTGAAGCCGAGCAGCTGAAAGAAAACATGTTCATTCGCGCTCCTTTCGATGGTACGGTCATCTCGAAAGATGCAGAAGTCGGCGAATCGATCTTGCCCGGTGGGATGGCGAAGCCTCAGGGCGCGGTTCCGCGGTGACAATCGCAGACTTGGAGCATTTGGAAGTGGATTGCGATGTCAAGGAAGATTACATCAGTCGCGTGCTAACCAACCAGACAGCCCGAAGTCGCCGTCGATGCTGTTCCGGGCAAACGATATCGCGGACTGGTTCGCAAAATCATCCCCATGGGCGATCGAGCCCGAGCCACGATCAAAGTCAAAGTGGCTATCACCGACGTCGATGATCGACTGTTTCCGGAAATGAGCGCGACCGTATACTTCCTGCCTGCCAGTGACGAAAAAGCAGAAGTTAATGAGAACCCGCGCATGTTCTGTCCCGAAGATGCCATCGTCGAAAACGAAAATGGCAAGTTGGTCTGGGTGGTCGACAAGAACAATCACGTGCACTCCAAGCCGATCAAGGCGGGCAATCGCAAAGATGGTCGAGTCGAAATCCTGGAAGGCCTGATGGGAATGAACGTATCGTTGCCAAACCGCCCGAGCTAAGCGACGATCAAGCTGTTAAACTGTCTGAATGAGCCGCCGAGCACTAGCCGACGCTAGCCCAGGGTTCTCGAAGCCCACGATTCACCAGACAGAAAATTTATTGACAAAATGTCCTCTGCACATATTCGGGGAGAGCCTGCAATTGGCTAATTCAACGGAGCAGGAAGTTATTGTTTCGGTTCGCGACTTGACCAAAGAGTTTCGCCGCGAACAGATAAGCATTCCGGTGTTGATGGGAATCAACTTGGAGCTATATCGCGGCGACTACATGTCCCTGATGGGACCATCGGGGTCGGGTAAGTCGACGTTGCTGAACCTGGTGGCCGGACTGGATAAACCGACGTCAGGGCAGGTGATTGTTTGCGGTCAGGATCTTGGTGCCACCAGTGAAGGTGCGCTGGCCAAGTGGCGATCGACCCATATTGGCTTTATCTTCCAGCTATACAACTTGATCCCCGTGCTGACGGCGTATGAAAACGTCGAGCTGCCACTCACGCTGCGCACCTGACGCGTCGCGAGCGCGATGAGCACGTCAAAGCCGCATTTGAGCGTGGTCGGTTTGGCGGACCGCATGGATCACTATCCAAGGCAGCTATCCGGTGGACAAGAGCAGCGCGTCTCGATCGCCGCCGGGCTATCGCCACGGATCCCACTCTCATCGTAGCGGACGAACCAACCGGTGATTTGGATGCCAAGAGCGGTGGCGAATACCTCGAGTTGATGCGAAGACTCAACGAAGAGTTTCAAAAGACCATCATCATGGTCACACACGATCCAAACGCGGCTGGCGCAGAGCAAGCGACAACTGCATTTGGAGAAGGGGCTTTTGGTCAGCGAGACTTCCCGTCATTTGCATGGAGCCAGCGCATGAAATTTTTCGTCTACATTTGGCGCAATATCACTCGCAATCGTCTGCGATCGCTACTTACGGTCCTCTCGATAGCTTTCAGCCTCGCGCTGATGACGCTCTTGTACGGTTACACCGTTATGCAAGGCATGTGGGGCAAGACGGCGGCCCAGTATCATCGTATCGTCGTTATGAACGTGCAAGGTTTCTCAGGCATGCTGCCGATTGCCTATGTCGATCGCATTCGATCGGTCGAAGGCGTCAAGGATGCCGTTCCCTATTCCTGGTTCGGCGGTGACTACAAAACAGAGAAGATGCCTTTCGCACAGTTCGCTACCGACCCGCAGCACGTTTTCAACGTTTGGGAAGAACTGGCTATCGACCCCGAGCAATTGAAGGCCTGGCAAGAGGATCGGCGCGGTTGCGTGGTCGATCGGCGTTTGGCGGAGAGATACAAGTGGCAGGTGGGCGAGAAGATCCCGCTGCAGGGCACGTTCTTTCCGTTCGCGTTAGATTTAACTTTGCGCGGTACCTTAGAAGGTCCTCAGAATACCGACATGCTGCTGTTTGATTGGAGTTATCTGGACGAGATGGTTCGCGCCAAAGCCACAAGAGCTGCGGGGAACGCAGGTACGATCTGGGCCAAGACTGTCGACGCCGATATGGCCTCGGTTTCCAAAGTCATTGACGATCGATTCGGCAGTTCAGAGAATCCCACGCGCACACAGACCGAAGCTGCCTTTGCCCAGATGTTCACCGACATGCTGGGTGACATTCAAACAGTGATTCAATGGATCGGCATGGCTGTTGTATTCTCTCTGTCACTGGTGACAGCAATGCCATGGCCATGGCAATGCGCGAGCGAACTACCGAGATCGCCGTACTCAAAGCCATTGGGTTTTCGAAGCTGCGCGTATTGGCGATGATCGTAGGCGAAGCGGTCACGATCGCGTTAATCGGCGGCATCTTCGGTGTGGCGATGGGATGTGGATTGCTGGAAGGTCTACAGTCGTTTGTCGGTGCAATTAATACCGATGTCAATAGTCGATCTACTGGGCGCTTGGGTAGCGGTTCTGCTGGTCATCGCCGCTGGCATCGGCTTTATCAGCGGCATTGTGCCAGCCGTGCGCGCCGCACAGCTATCAGTGGTCGATGGCCTGCGACGCATTGGTTAACTAGCTGCAATACAATCCACGTTCACTGTTCTCGATCGACTCTAAACCGATATGATTCCAATTAAATACAACGTCCGCAATTTACGCGTACGCTGGGTTACCACGTTGATGACAGTTATTGCTACGGCAGTTGTCGTGGCGGTGACGGTACTGGTCTTTGGCTTTTCCGATGGTCTGGAGCATGCACTGCGAATATCAGGTGAGCCGCTGGATATCGTTGTCTTGCGTCAAGGTAGCGACAATGAGACAGGCAGCACTGTAGATCCACAAGTGGCGCGTGAGATCGCTAATCAACCGGAAGTTGCCAAGGATGAAACCGGTGCGCCGCTATGCGCCGCTGAACACGTGACCATCCTGACCAAGCCGCGACGAGGCGATGGCGGTACCGTCAATGTGATTGTGCGCGGTGTTGAGCCGGCCAGTCGCGTATTGCGACCAGAGTTCAAAATAGTGGAAGGCCGCGATTAAAGCCTGGCGTCAATGAAGCGATTACCAGTCGCGCCATGGCCAAAAGGTTTGAGCAACTGGGGACTAAACGACAAATTCGAAATCCAACAAAGTGGACTTCACAATTGTCGGCTATTTTCGAAGCAGGTGGTAGCGCGGCCGAATCAGAAGTCTGGACATCCATCGACGACTTGACCGGCGCGCGCGAACTCCTGGCGCCGTCTCGGTCGTCAACGTGCGCTGTCAGGACGAAGCGGCCAAAGAGAAGTTGATGGAAACTCTAAAGGAAGATGAACGCTTCAAGTTAAAACCAGTCGACGAAAAGAAGTACTACGAAGATCAAACATCATCTTCGATTCTCATCAAGTCATTAGGCTTCTTGCTGGGAGGCTTCTTGACGTTTGGAGCCATGTTCGCAGCGGCCAATACGATGTATGCGGCCGTAGCTAACAGAGCGCGTGAAATTGGTACATTTGCGGGCGATCGGCTTCAGTCGTAGCTCTATCCTGACTTCGTTTATGCTCGAATCAGTGCTACTGTGCTTGATCGGCGGGTTGCTGGGTTGCCTGGCTAACTTGCCGCTGGTGGGGCTATCGGCCGGTACGTCGAACTTTGCCACGTTCAGCGAATTGACCTTTTCCTTTCAGTTTGGACCATGGACTTTTGTTCGCGGTGTCTGCATGGCGCTGGTCATGGGCCTGCTGGGCGGCCTCTTTCCTGCGGTGCGAGCTGTGCGAATGAAGGTCGTCGATGCGCTGCGTCAGACTTAGGAACTGACTAAAAATTAAGTGACGAAAAAGTTCCCGTCGGGTCAAAAAGAGGCTCGAAAACTCGACAATCGCGATGCCGATTGCCATAATAACGGCTCTTCCTCCCTTGATCTATTCCTGATACTGGTCTGTCCCAACGAGGGCTGCTATGAGATTTCGTTATGGTGTTAATGTGTGGATGTCCTTATCGAATTGTTTGGGCATCTCGGCCTGTTTGGGAATATGTTTGATCAGCGGATGTGGTGGTAGCGATACTCCGCCTGCACCCGCGCCAGCGGCTCCTGCTGCTTCGGAACCGCCACCTGCCGCGGCCAGCATGCCATCGGAACCAGAATCGGGTGCAGCGCAGACATCGAACATCGCAGACGGCTCAGGCGCGGTCTTGCCCGGAGGTGAAGGTAGCTATGGACAAGATGCTGGCATGTTGGGCGGCGGTGCTATGCCTGGTCCCGGAATGCCGGGTTCTGGCAATATGGCAGGCATGAGCTTTGAAACGCCAGGCGCTATGCCTGGCATGGAAGGTTCGGGCATGGGCATGCCTGGAATGGGAATGCCCGGCATGGGCATGCCGGGGATGGGCATGGGAGGAATGGGCGGTCCTGCGTTCGACGATCCAGCGCCAGGTGACGATGCGGATTACCTCTCGAAAGCCAAGTACGCGTTTGCCATCGGAAAAGAGTCAGTGGCCGAGCAGTATGTCATAGCCGAGATCTTGGCCAATGAAAGTCAATCAGCCAATCTTCTGCAACAAGTGCGTTTCGCTGTTGGTCCACGCAAGCCGACCTTTGCGGTTCGCTTCGGTGTTGGTGTCAACCTGGAAGCGCCGACAAGCATCACGGACCTGAAGCCAATCGGACGAACTCAGTTCGCAAACGCTAATGGCCAAGGCGGCGGTGGTGGCGGCAGTGAAGGCATGGCCGGAATGCCAGGCGGCAGCGGGCAACCTGCTGGCGGCGGCGCACAAAAGACGTTCGGTGATCTAACGGGACGATTCGGCGAAGAGTTCATCAAGTCCTTTGAAGGCGTATGGGATGCAGGCACCTTCGGACCACTGTTCGCCGATGTCGAAACCATCGTCCCTCGTGGAATCGGTAATCCCAACAATCGTTCGATGGATATGGGATCAGCGGGTATGCCCGGCATGGTACCAGGCATGAACATGGGCATGGCCGGTATGAGCGAGGGAATGCCCGGCAGCGGTGCACCCGGCACCGGTGCTCCCCAAAGCGAATCGCTAGGCATGCGGGCTACGGCCGGCAAAGTAGTCGTACCTGGCTTAACGTTTCTGGGCACGGGTAAAGAAACGGAATTGCTTGGCAAAGCCGAATCGGAAGGGCTCGATTACCTGTTCTACTACGAAGTGGAAGTCAAAGCTCAGCGTGGCCTGGTAGTCAATGATACGCGTTTGCGATTGATATCCGTTAAGGACAAAAAGAACCTCGGCGCCACATCGACCTTGAACAATAACCGCGTGGATCGTGAAATGGCGATGAAAGGTGACAACGATGAAGTTGCCAAGCAACTCACGAATTTGTTCCGCAAAGTAGATACCATCAAGCCCATCGAGATGCCCAAGCTGTCACCCGAAGCAGCACAGGCTCGCGTCAAATCGCTGATTGAAAAGAAAACCAAGGACGTGTTGCCAATCTTGATGGAAATCAAGCTTTATCACTCACAAGGTTCGCTCAACGACGAAGAGCGCGATGCCGCTTTCCAGTTGACGTTGCCCAACGGCCTGGCGTTCGTTAACGGAACCCCCGAAGATCGAGATTTCGTACTCGGGCCAATGTTGCCAGGATATAAGTAAGCGTTAACTCACCACCGAACTTGCTCGAATGGCGTAGAATTAAGGTTCGTTGGTGGGCCAGCGCAGGGCTGTTTTGTTTAGCCCGTGGCCGGAGGCTAGGCAGCCGGAGGAGCATGTTTTAAAGTACCGACGGACTTCAATACACCTGTTTTCCTAAAGCATGTCGGACGTAGGCTGGAAGGCATAACTGGTTAGCGGGTTCACCTAGCCTTTGGCCACGGGCTAAACAAAACAGCCCTACGTAAATCAGAATAGCCCATTAAGTCCACGCCACCGAGCTTGCTCGGTGGCTTGTTGATTGATGGGCTAGCTAGTCAATCAGTGAACCACTGAGCCGAGCTCAGTGGTGAAGGCCGCGAATCCGTGTTACTACCTCCTTTCCCTCCCCCACCTCTATTCGAGTATTCACAATGAATCGATCTGCCAGTCGTCGTCAGTTTCTGCAAGTCACATCGGCTGCAACAGCCGGTGCAATGTTCGCCGGAGTTGGCACCTCCACGCAAACATTAGCTCAGCAAGCGGCCCAGAGTCCCAACGAGCGCCTGCGCATCGGCTGCATCGGCACCGGTGATCGCTGGAAGGCCGTGGTTGGTCAAGCCAAGCAGTTTGGTGATGTCATCGCTGTTTGCGATGTTGATGCCAACCACATGGAAGAAGGCCGCAAGATGATGTTGGACGCACAGTCCAAGTCTGGCCACGATTACACCGTGGATGCATACGAAGACTATCGAAAGATTTTGGAACGCAAAGACATCGATGTGGTCACCGTGGTCACGCCCGATCACTGGCACAGCAAGATTGCTATCGAAGCCATGCAAGCTGGCAAGGATCTCTATTGCGAGAAGCCGCTGACGCTCACGATCAACGAAGGCAAACAGATCGTCAAGGTCTTGGATGAAACCAAACGCGTGTTCCAAGTTGGTACGCAACAGCGCACCGAGATGGGACGACGCTTCATTCAAGCTGTGGCCCTCATTCGCGCTGGTCGACTGGGCACGATCAAGAAAGTCGTATGCGATATCGGCGGTGCTCCAACCAGCGGACCAATTCCGAAGTCGCCTGCACCCACCGGCCTGAACTGGGAACGCTGGCTCGGCCAAGCGCCGCTGGTCGACTTCCGTTATCAACCAGTGGAAAGGCAACGCTGGGGCAATTCGCGTTGTCATTACGAGTTTCGTTGGTGGTATGAGTACTCCGGTGGCAAGATGACCGACTGGGGCGCACACCACGTCGACATTGCCAGTTGGGCTTTGGGCATGGACAAGACGGGGCCGCTCAGTTTGGAAGGAGTTTCCAAGCATCCTGTTGAACTGAAGAATGGTGTTCCGGTCAGCGATGACCAGTACAACACGGCTACCGAATTCGATGTCACGGTCATGTGCCCCAATGGAGTTGAGATGCACATCGTCTCGAAGTCACCCGATGGCAACGGCATTCTGTTTGAAGGCACCGATGGTCGCTTCCATGTCAGTCGCGGAGCAATCAAGGGCGGCGTCATCGATGCACTGAAAGATATGCCTCTGCCTGAGGATGCTCTGGAAAAAGTTTACGGCGGCAAGATTCCTAACATGCACTTCGAAAACTTCGTTCAGTGCATCAAGGATCGTAAACAGCCGATCTCCGATGTTTACAGCCATCACCGCGCCATGACAACTTGCCACCTAGCGAACATCGCCATTCGCTTGGGTCGCAAGATCAACTGGGATTCGCAAAAGCAAACCATCGTCGGCGATGCTGACGCCGCCAAGTGGAGGGACGCGAACAACGCAAAGGCTACGAGATCAACGTAAGCGTTTGATCTTTCCCTGCGAATGCATTTAATCTTCGTCACTCATTTTTCTGTCGGATCTGACAGAAAATTGAGTGACTTAAAAAGGACTACTTAACGGCCTTGCGGGCATTGTAGGCTGCGACGCCAGCGGCAATCTCTTCGTCGGTGATGCCGTAGCTCTTGAGCAAACGGAACATAACCGAACCCATCTTGAATGGCCGACCAATGCGATCGCCTTCGATTGCCTCGGTAAGCGACGAAGCCACCTCTTCTACTACGGGCTTGGCGACGATGGCCGAAGCTGCCGGCGGAACACTGGTAATTTCAACAGCCACGCTCTGAGCCCACGTTGGCTTCCGCTACAATGGTCGCTTCGTCCTCGGCTCGCGCCCAAGGAAATGTCAATTGTGTGACTGGTGTACCGGTCAGAGTTGCAGTGGACATTTCAGGTTCGGCCGACTCGGCCGCTCCAACAAATGGGATGGTTAACTCGGGGCTCGCGACCAGCGATCGGTCACGTGCTGCCATCATTTTCGAGCTGGCCTGGACAACTTCGGTCACAGCCGTGAAGCAAAAAAGGAACGGACAAAAAATTTCCTGACAGCTACTGTTTCGTCACACTGCTTTGAATCTGTTCCAACTCGAATGTTCCCCATCCCATAAAGAGTTGCTATGAAAGCTGCCTATATTCATACCACTGGCTCGCCCGATGTTATCCAATACGGAGACATTCCCGATCCGGACACTTGGTACCGGCCAGGCGCTGGTCAAGATGTCTGCCGTTTCCGTCAACCCGATCGACACCTACATCCGCAATGGCGCAAACTACTGGCCTTTACCCGACCCGTTCGTCATCGGCTGCGATTTGGCCGGCACGGTTTTGGCTGTTGATAGCAATGTCAAGCATCTCCAAGTTGGCCAGCGCGTCTGGTGCAGCAACCAAGGTTTGATGGGGCGGCAGGGCTCGTTTTCTGAACTTTGCGCCGTCGATGCTCAGTGGCTCTACCCAACTCCCGATAAGGTCTCGGACCAAGATGCGGCCGCGTGCGCACTGGTCGGTATCACATCCCATTTAGGCCTATTTCGCGCAGCCAAGCTGCAGCCGGGTGAAACGATCTTCGTGCGCGGCGGCGTCGGCGGCATCGGCTCGATGGTCTTGCAGATGGCCAAGACGATCGGCGCGAAGTCATCACTACAGCAGGCTCGGCCGAAAAGGCTTATCGCTGTCAACAGTTTGGTGCCGATGTCGTGATCGACTACACCAAAGAAGATGTTGGCCAACGCATCAAAGCGGCAGCACCACAAGGCGTCAAGGTTTTCTGGGAGACGCTGCGCGAACCTGACTTTAATCTGGCCGTCGATTCGATGGCCGAGCGTGGACGCATGATCCTCATGGCCGGTCGAGACGCGCGGCCGCCGTTTCCAGTCGGGCCCTTTATGTGAAGGGCTGTAGCCTGCACGGTGTCGTCATGTTCAAAGCCAGCCCAGAAGAACAACGTCAGGCTGCCTCGGACATCAATCATTGGCTCGATCGTGGCCAGCTCAAGTCGGTGATCGATCGCGTCATGCCGCTCTCAGCAGCGGCCGAAGCGCATCGATTGCAAGAAGCTCATACCGTTCAAAAGCAGAGCTCACTGAAGGGCAAGTTGGTGCTTGTGCCGTAACATGGCAACTTGCTCTGACAAAAAATGATTGACAAAAAGATTGAACCCTCCTACTAAACTTCCCTCCTCTTAACTTCGAACATCTTCCATGACTGCAACTTCGTTTGGACGCTGGATGGCTTTGTTGGCGGCATTGCTGGGCTGGATGTTTGATGGCGCCGAGATGGGCATGTTCTCGATGGTTGGACGCGATGCCATCAAAGACTTGCTGGCTGCATCGAATCCGACCGAGGAGCAGGTCGGGCGAATCTTCGGCATTATCATCGCCGTGTTCCTGTTTGGTGCCGCTGCGGGCGGTGTGCTCTTTGGTTGGCTGGGCGATCGTATCGACGCGTCCAAAGCGATGAGTCTGAGCGTGCTGGTCTATGCACTGCTGACTGGCCTCTGTGGCCTGGCACGCACGCCACTGGAGCTGGGCATTCTGCGTTTCTTGGCTTCGCTCGGTATGGGTGGGAGAATGGGCCTTGGGCGTGGCGCTGGTCATGGAGGTCTGGCCGAACAAGTCGCGCGCCTTGATGGCGGGATTGATCGGAGCTGCAGCCAATGCCGGATACTTGCTAGTTGGCTTTACCAGCATGGGACTTAACTCGGTCTTGGCTTCGCTGGCCGATCTACTGCTATCGATTGGTCTGGATCAATCGCAGGTTGATAGCCTGGTAGCTTACAAAGGCTGGCGACTGATGATGATGATCGGAACCCTGCCGGCTCTGCTCACCTTTTTCTTCCGGATCTTTGTCCCAGAGTCGCATCGCTGGGAGGAAGAGCAGCAACAGGGACGTACAAGCGGCTGGCGCACGGTGGATCTCATCGGGTCCTTATCGGATGCTTGGACCTGCCCTGATGATCTTCGTGTGGGCCAACGACTGGCATAACTTGGGCACCAGTGGCACTGTCGCCATTCGACTTTTGGGAACTCTGTTGGGCCTGGCCATTGCGACTGCTGGCTATGTGTTTCCTGTGATGCGCTATATCGATCGCTCGTTCGCAAACGAAGGGCAAGTCGCATCGACGCAACTCAATCAGAGAATGATCGCGGTCGCATGTTTCTGGGCGCTTGCTTGAGCGCTGTGGCTTTTGCTGGGCACTTGGGGAACGACTCAGTGGGCGGTGACATGGGCTGGCAGCTTGAAAGATGCCGCGCTCACCAAAGCGGTCAGTGAGACTGGCAAGACTCTTGATCAGCTGAAAGAAGAGCAGGATGTCCTGCAGCGCTACGCTACGCAATGGACGCAAATTGCAACTGCTGTCGGAGCGATTATCGGTACGCTGTTGGCCGCTTGGGCCGGTGAATTGTTTGGGCGCCGCATCACGTACTTTGCGTTATGCGCTGTATCGATGCTCTCGGTGCTCTACCTGTATCAGATGCACAACCAGTTCGATCTGCAGCTGTTGATTGCGGCTACGATCGCCGGTGTATTCACGGCATCGTTCTATGGTTGGTTGCCGCTGTATCTTCCTGAACTATTTCCTACGCGAGTACGTGCCACTGGCCAGGGGTTCGCGTTTAACTTTGGGCGTATTCTGGCTGCGATTGGCACGTTGCAGATGAGCAGTCTGCTCGTCCACTTTAAGGAAATCCACACTTATTCAGGTGTCAAAGGCGGATACGCAGTTGCCTGTAGCACGCTATGCGTGATCTACCTGGTCGGCATGGGCATCATCTGGTTAGCCCCTGAACCGAAAGGTCAAGCCTTACCGGAGTAGGCGCAGTGATCTGACAAAAAATTGTGGGACAAAAATATTGTGTCAACAATTTTTGGTCAGGTTATTTGATACTCGCGTACCTGCCGGGCGATGGATTGGCCTAGCGCTTCGCGAACGCTTTCGATGGTGATGCGGTCAAAGATTTGTTGGAAGAACCCGGTAACGATCATGCGGATCGCTTCCTTGCGGGTGAAGCCGCGCGAGCGAGCGTAGAAGATCAGCTCTTCGTCCACTTTGCCCGATGTGCTGCCGTGTGTGCAGCGCACATCGTCCGCCAAAATCTCGAGCCCAGGAATCGAATCGGCACGAGCCTGATCGCTCAGCAGTAGATTGTCGTTGCGCTGATAACCATCTGTCTTTTGCGCAGCGGTGTCTACTTTAATCATGCCACGCCACACCGTGCGCGATTGGTCTTGCAACGCCGACTTGTAGAGAAAGTCGCTGCGACAAGCCGGCGCACGTGGTGTTGCAGAGTATTGTAGGTCATTTGCTGCGCGTCTTGAGTGAACATGACGCCGTTGACCTGGCTGCTGGCACCTTTACCCACCAAGGCAACTTGCTGGCTCACCTGAGCAAAGCGACTGCCCATAGCCGCAATGGTCCATTGCATGTTGGCATTGCGATCGATGGTGGCGCGGTGATGTGCAAAGTGCCAGGCGTTGCGTCCCCAGTCTTGCAAGTTGACGTAACGCAGGTTGGCGTTCGACTTGACGATCACTTCCAGGCTGCCGCAGTGGAATCCGCCTGCGGTGTTGGTCACGCTGCCGCATTCATGCAGGACCGTAGCCTCGGCACCTTCGTCCAGAATGATAAGCGTGCGAGACAAGTCGCTACCGCCGTCGCTCATGCCGTGACTGATGTAAATCGGCTGCTAACCGTCCACCCCGCGCGGCACATACAGCAACTGCCCACCGCTCCAAGCCGCCGCGCTCAGCAAAGCGAAACGATCTTGGTCGGCATCGACCACTGAATAAAGGGCAGGACGAATGAGCTGTTCATACTGACCGGCCAGCTGCGACAAATCGCCGAACACTACACCTTTGGCTCGCCATGCCTCATCGAGTTGTGTTCGCGACGTAGTGCCATCAAACGTTTCTGCACTTCCCGCGAGCTCGACGCCTTCGCTGAGCCACTGTGTAGTGGACGCAACACTTGACGAGGCACCTGGCAAACTGTACCGATCGAGTTTGAATGCGCGTAGATCGCTACGCATCCCAATCTTCCTGGGTACGGTCAGGCCACTTGCTCGTTTCAAATTTCTCCCAAGCCTGGCGCCTCGCGTCCTGTAACCAACTTGGTTCATCGCGAAGCTCGAGCCATGATTGGAATGCGTTACGATTGAATGCGGCAGGCGCAGTTGCGGATGTCATCGATGTTACTAGCTAGAAGTTGACAATATGCAGGTGAAAGCAGCACTTGGTTTGAAAGTCTGGCGTTAGGTCAACTAGCGTTAACCTACCGAGCCTTCCATCTGCAGTTGGATCAGTCGGTTCATTTCAACGGCGTATTCCATCGGCAGCTCTTTCACCAGCGGCTCGATGAAACCATTGACGATCATCGTGCTGGCTTCGGCTTCACTGAGGCCTCGGCTCATCAAGTAGAACAATTGCTCTTCACCGATACGCGACACGCTGGCTTCGTGTCCGACCGACACGTTTTGCTCCCAGGATCTCGATGTACGGATAAGTATTCGCTGCGGCTGCGTGGATCAAGGATTAGCGCATCGCAAACCACGTTACAACGGCTGTGGGCCGCGTTCTTCTCAACGCGAACCAAACCGCGGTAACTGCTGCGACCACCATTCTTACTGATAGACTTGCTGATGATTTGGCCAGTCGTGTGGGGCGCGGCATGCACCAGTTTGCCGCCGGCATCTTGATGTTGTCCCCGCGGTCGCAAATGCGATCGATAAAATCTCTCCGCGCGCACCGGGTTCCATCATATAGACAGCCGGGTACTTCATGGTCAGCTTGCTGCCCTAGTTACCATCGACCCATTCCATGGTGGCATCGCCATAGGCCATGGCTCGTTTGGTCACCAGGTTGTAAATGTTGTTCGCCCAGTTCTGGATCGTGGTATATCGGCAACGGCTACCGCGCTTGCACACGATCTCGACCACGGCTGAGTGCAAACTTTCGCTGCTGTACATAGGAGCAGTACAACCTTCGACGTAGTGCACCTCGGGCGCCTTCGTCGACGATGATCAGCGTGCGTTCGAACTGGCCCATGTTTTCGCATTGATGCGGAAATAAGCTTGCAGCGGGAACTCAATCTTCACTCCGGGTGGCACGTAGATGAACGATCCACCGGACCAGACTGCCGAATTCCAGCGCAGCGAACTTGTTGTCCGTCGGAGGAATGATCTTACCGAAGTATTCGCGCATCAAGTCAGGATGTTCGCGCAGCGCCGAGTCGGTATCGAGGAAGATCACGCCCTGATTGGCCAGGTCCTCTTTCAGCGAGCCGTACACGACTTCGCTTTCGAACTGAGCCTTTACGCCAGCCAGGTATTGCCGTTCTGCTTGGGGAATACCCAACTTGTCGAACGTATCTTTGATCTCTTGAGGCACATCTTCCAAGTGCGTCCCTGTCCTTCGGTCGGCTTGAGGTAGTAGAAGATGTCTTGAAAATCGACGGCAATGTCTCCGCCCCAGGTGGGCATCTTCTTGGCATTGAAGATGTCCAGCGACTTCAGGCGGAAGTCTCGCATCCAGGCCGGCTCGTTCTTCATCTCGGAGATCTGAGCCACGATCGTGCGATCGATACCCTTGCGGGCTTTGAATACGGCTTTGCTTTCGGTACGAAAATCGTACTTCTTGATCTCGCCAATCGCATCCGGTTCTTCGAGTGTTACATCCGTTGACATGATTGCCTGACTATAAAAAGTGAATCCGTGAATTCAATCGATGGAAGCAACTATGGAACTTAGCCCACGGTCGCTGGTTCGTTTTCTTCTTTCAACATCTTCTGGTTGGCCGCATCGGCATCTGGATGAGCGCGGCGGATACGGTCGTAACCGCTGGCGTGGAGTTCACGCGCTAGTTCCGGGCCACCAGTCTCAAACAATTCGGCCACCCAGCATCACGTGAGTGAACTGCGGCGGGTTGTGTTCTAGCAGTTTGTCGTGGTGCGTGATGATCAGCAGGCCCATCTTCTCGCGCCGATCTCAGCGATACTGGCACTGGCTAGACGCACTGCGTCAGCATCCAAGCCGCTGTCGGTTTCGTCGAGAATGGCAAACTTGGGTTGTAGCATGGCCAACTGAAGATCTCTGCCCGCTTCATTTCGCCACCCGAGAAGCCTTCGTGACATAACGGCGGGCGAACTCGGGGTCCATCTTGAGTTGCTCCATGCGATCCTTCAACTCGCGGCGAAACTCGCGCATCGGAATCAACTCTTTCCCTTCTTTGCGATCGGGACGACGTACGTTTGTGGTCGCGTGACGCAAGAAGTCCGCCATCTTCACACCGGGAATCGTGGCCGGACGCTGGAAGGCGATGAAGATACCGGCTCGCGCTCGAGCATCGGCTTCCATTTCCAACATGTCTTGACCGTCCAGAGTGATCGAACCAGCCGTGACTTCGTAGCCGGGATGGCCGGCAATCACCAAACCTAACGTGCTCTTGCCCGAGCCGTTTGGACCCATCAACGCGTGCGTCTGACCGTATTCCATCTGCAGGTTCACACCGCGCAAAATCTCTTTGCCTTCAACGGATACGTGCAAGTTTTCAATCTTGAGAGTGTGTGTCATTACGGTTGTCAATTCCTTGCGTATTCTGCGTTAAGTATTCGATTCGTTGACCGGGTGAGCGACCGGCGTCGTGGTCGTGGTTGTATCTGTTGTTGTGCCGCTCATGACTGGGCGGTATTGACACATGGCATGTCCATCCAAGCGACAGGAGTCCAAGTGCATAGGCTGACGACAGCTTCGCTTAGCATCTCGGCTTCCAACTCGCACAGCGAACGTTGCCCATCGAGGCTGGAGAGTTCCGGATAAGGACAGGCCATGCACTTGCAGCACAGGCAGGTCACCCGACTGTCCTATACCTGCAGGTACGCGATTGTGGCTTAACATGTCAGCCACTGCGTTCATGCGTTCTCTTAGTGTACCGGAGCCAGGCACGTGCCCTTTCAACTCCAATCCCATGCGTCGTCCCACGCGGGCGTAGAATGCGTTGCCGCATGGCTTGACTGGGTAAGTCCATAACCTCTTGCCAGAGCGCTAAGGGCTAAACCCGAATAACTAGCCGATGCATAACGCATCCCTAGCTGTGTCAAGTAGTAGCGGAACTGAGGACGACCGCGACCAGCCACGACTTTGCGGCGCTCGATCATGTCGACTTGAACCAGTCGGTCCAATCGCTGTCGCACGGCCGTGGCCGTGACTTCCAAGCGATCGATTAACTCCTGAACCGTCAGACCCTCGTCCTTTCGCAACAAATCCAAGACAGCCTGGTCAATTGGACGAACCCCGTCTGATAACGGTGAGTCGGCCAGCGTATGCTCGGTATCCATTGCAGTCCCCCACTCTCGCACATGGGAAATCAACTTCTACCAACAAGTTATGCGATAAGCCTATTTTCGACAAGCCCCGCTGCCGAAAAATGAAACGATAGCAAAATAACCTGGAAAGTCTGGGTGGTGCAGCTCTTTAGTCGCTCGAATTTTTGTCCGATCGCCGATCGGCAACACTCCCAAGAATCTGCTGGAAATTCCACGGCTTCAAGTATAATGGGACAGTCCGCACATACTTTTCTCTGCAAGCCCAGGATGTTCTCATGCTCAAAGCGCAGCGATGGTTCCGCCAGTTTGCTGGCTCCGCGACGACTTCAACCTGCCTATGCCTACGCACAACGCGTAAATTTAGGGCTGGCCTTGGCAGTCACTCTGGCCTCCGCCTCAGCGCTACAGGCTCAAGTGGCGGATAACCAACTGAAGAGCATGGGCCTGGACCACATGTGGCGAGCCCAATTGCAGATGCCGGTCGAAGCGGGCCACATCGTTTCGACTCACCTATGGACCAACCCTGACGGACCGCAAAAATCTATGCTGAATTGACACTTCCGGCCGGCCTTGGGGCAGGTAAACGCGTTTTCCGCGTCGATGCCGGACAGCTGGGCAAAGACGGCAAACCCATTGGGATGGACGCCGCCAAACACGAAGTCGAAGTTCGTGCGGCCCGCGCTCTGGGACGCAGCGCTGGTATTCCGGCAGTTGAAATCAATGTACCCATGATCTATTTGATCGTTGTTTCCAGCGACGGGATCGTGCAAACACTCGACGCCGAAACAGGGCAAATGCTATGGCGCAACTCATGCGGTTCGGTAAGTTTCCCTGCTGCACCGGCGGCCGTTAGCGATGCGGGCATTGCCGTTGCCCAAGGCCAGGATTTGTACTTGTTGGATCTCAAAACCGGCAGGCACTTGGTCAAACGCCGCTTGGAACGCATGACGACTTCGGCGTGGCTATGACTGGCACCGTCGCGTTCGTATCGAGCCTGTCGGGCCAAACCGAGATCATTGATCTTGCCAAGCCGGTCACCAGTGAGCATATCAAGTATCGATTGTTCGGACGTACAATTGCGCCACCTGCCAGCAGTGGCCGCGCGCACAATCTGGTGGCTTTCTCGACCGACCGCGGCGTAGCTACGGTGCTCAGCGGCGGTGAGAAGATCGGTCCATGGTTTAACGTTCGATCAAAAGCTCCATTGACTGGCCCGGCAACCTTCATTGGCGGCGCACTTATCTGTGCGATGTGAATAGCCAGGTATCCAAGGTCAAGCTGGATCGGATGGGCAGCGTCATATGGCGTTTTATGTTGGGCGAACCTCTTACGGCTCCTCCTGTCGTAATCGATGGCAAGTTCTACGCTACGAATTCGGTTGGCAACTTGATCAATGCCAATGACGAAACCGGTGCACCGATTTGGATCACAGCACTCCGCGCGTCAAGTCAATCTTGGGTGGATCGAAAGAGCGTTTGTTCTGTCGCTCACTGACGGATCGCTTGCTGGTCGTCGATACTAAAACCGGCGATATTGTCGCTGAAACGGGTGCCGCTGTCATCGGTCAAGACTTCGTCAATCAGCTAGATGATCGACTCTACCTTATCTCGGCAGGCGGCACGATCCAATGCGCGCGTCAGTCGGGCAAGACTATGTCTTGCCGTTCTTCCACGAGCCGCTACCGCCGGCCACTGAGAAAGAGAAGCCCAAGGCAGTCGAAGAGGCAGCGGCAACGGAAACGCCGATGGAAGGCGAACCAGCGGCCGATCCATTCGGCGCCGATGGCGGCACAGAACCCATGGCTCCAAGCGATCCCAGCCGATCCATTTGCCGTCCCGGCCACGCCAGCGGGCGGATCTCCGTTCTAGCCTGGTAATCACTCTAAGCCCAAAAATTGAGTGACAGCAAATCTTATGTCACTCAATTTTTTTGTCTGATGCATTACGCGCTTCGAGAACCAGCACCCGCAATAGTTTGCCTACAGCACTATCTTTTCCTATTGCAAACGCGCGGCAATCATCCGGCGCGTTTCGTCACTCGATGCGGCCTTTTGCTAGCAAAGCGTGCTGGGATTGTTCGATGAACAATCTTGCACAGTAGCAGAAGCCACTGGCAGTTAGTCCGCTCCAACGATTCTAACTGCCTGGTAGGCGCGAAGTGAAATCCGTGGAGAAGAACAATATGATTCGACCAGTTTTGATGCGGGTCGTCCCGTGCTTGCTGGCGCTTGCCACCTTGGCCAGTGCAGCTCGTGCGGATGAGACCACACAGTCGTTGCCGATGTCGACAACGACGTCCATCGGTAGCTACGAAGCTACCGTCTCTAAGCCACTAACGATTGCACAGCAGCGAGCGCGCTATGAAGCAGACCAGCGCATGATGCGGATGCAATGGAACAAGTGGATTGGTTACGAGCCAGCCCGGCCGGCTCTACCCTACGCCTTGACGAACAACGAGTGGAACCCTTACTACATGCACCCGGTGCGTTATCGGCCGGTATGGAGTGTAGTCAATTACGGATCTCGTATCTGGTAACGCCAGGCACACAGCAGTTCGGCTCGAAGCGTTCTGTTGAATGGTTGGATAGCCAACTGGGCGGTGAAGTTGGCGTCGGACCAGTTGACAATTTCGAGCGGGGCACCTAACCTCAACGTGAGTTGTTTATCGCCTGTGTGCGGATAAAACGTTCACCCAACCTTGACTCATCTCAGTTCCGATCCCCTGTGGGGTCAATCGTTCCCTGGTTGGTCACAGCGATAGACATGCAACTTAAGATTGTTCAACTAAAACGCGACTAGATATGCAACACCTATCCCCGGTTCTCTACCTGTCGATTATTCGCCCGATTATTACCCGGCAGCGCTGACCAGGGAGTGTGCATCGTTCGACTAGAACGCGAAGAAACCTTCAAACCCCTGGAGCAGCAGCTTCAGGGGTTTTTTCATTTCAGGCATCCACCAAAGTACCTTCGATTCGTCAGTTCCCATCGCGCTCGTGACCCTCACTAGCCAGAAAGCCATCGCAGCCATGAGTCAGGCATCGCCACGCAACATCGCCATCTACGACACGACCCTTCGCGATGGATCGCAAGGTGAAGGCATTAGTTTTTCGTTGCAAGACAAGCTGGCGATTGCAACTCGGCTGGCTGAGTTCGGCGTCGATTACATCGAAGGCGGATATCCGATGTCGAACGAAAAGGACGCGGAGTTCTTTGCTAAAGTTCGACAGCTGAATCTCGGATCATCGCGCATCTGCGCATTTGGTATGACGCGCCGCCGCGGCATGAAAGCGGCAGATGACCCAGGCATGCAAGGCCTGGTCGCTGCGCAAACACCTGTGTGCACCATCGTCGGCAAGAGCTGGGACTTTCATGCCACCGAAGTACTAAACGTCTCGCTCGAAGAAAACCTCGACATGATCGGTGACAGCGTCGAGTTCGTTACGCGCAGCGCTGAATGTGTTTACGACGCTGAACATTTTTTTGACGGTTTCAAAGCCAACCCCGAGTATGCCTGCCAGGCCATTCGGGCGGCCGCGTCTGCGGGTGCAAAATGGGTTGTGCTGTGCGACACCAACGGAGGCACTCTACCCGAAGAAGTTGCTCAGATCGTTACTGCCGCTCGCGCGGCGCTGGCCAGTTTTCCAAACGTGCAACTGGGCATTCATTGCCATAACGACGGCGAACTAGCCATCGCTAATTCGCTATCGGCCGTAGATGCCGGCTGCAATCAAGTGCAAGGCACGATCAATGGCATCGGCGAGCGCTGTGGTAATGCGGATTTGATTTCGACAATGGCCAACCTGGCATTCAAGAAACGCGGCTATACCGTGTTGGGTGGCCGCAGTTTGGAGCATCTTACGGAACTATCGCGATTTGTTTACGAGACCGCTAATCTCCAGACTCGCAATGGCCAGCCCTTTGTCGGCCAAAGCGCCTTTGCGCACAAGGGCGGCATGCATGTGCATGCAGTCAACAAAGCAGCCCACACGTACGAGCATATGCAGCCGGGCTTTGGTCGGCAACGAACGTCGCATATTGGTCAGCGAGCTTTCGGGACGTTCCAACATCGCTGCTTTGACTTCGAAGCATAATCTCCAAAACGACCGAGCACTAATGGAACAGATCCTAGCCGAAGTCGTACGTCAAGAGAATCGCGGTTACCAATACGAAACAGCCACCGCATCTTTTGACCTGTTAGTCAAACGTTGTGCCGGACAATTCCAACCGCATTTTGAAACGATCAAGTATCGCATTGTGGCTGGCGATCGCGATACAGCCAATCATCGCGGTTTCGCCGAAGCCATCATCAAACTGCGCGTGGGCGATGTTGAAAAGTTCGAAGCCGCTGAAGGCCACGGGCCCGTCAACGCGCTCGATGCAGCCCTGCGAAAATGCCTCCGCGATTTCTACCCGCAATTAGAACGCATGCAGTTGGTCGATTACAAAGTGCGCGTGGTCAACGGCCGCGAAGGCACGGCAGCGCGTATCCGGGTCAACATCGAGAGCAGCGATGGCACTCAGAACTGGGGGACAATCGGCGTCAGTGAGAACATCATCGAGGCCAGCTGGAATGCACTCGTCGATGCCGTCGAGTATATGCTCAGCATGCGGACACCCACCAATCGGGATTAGCATATTTAGTCCGCGTGACTAGAAAGAGTGAGAGTGGTCACCAACCACTCGCAAGCACCTACGCCCGAGTAAAGCGTTCACGTAATGATTGGCGACCGGTGTGCGTCAAACCGAAACCAATTCGTTTCCGTCTTGGCCCCTCATCGGCTTAACACACGGGGAGATTCTCTATCATGAGAGGACGAATTGCTACAAGCCAGTCACAATTTTTCGCGCCTTTTTTCAAAATTAAATAAACTCCTGTCTGACTTGCGCGACTAGTCAATAAACGCGGGCGCCTCATCGGGCCAGAGATACCAGTTCGCCCAGCGACTTCAGCCATCCAACATCAATCCTTTACGATGAATAATATGCCGAAATATGCTCCCTTGGATGCAGATGACCTACATGATATCGAACTTGGTGCGCAGTCCGGTTGCTATCGGTTAGGTATTTCTATTGATGACGGATTGAGCGCAGCCCAGATACTCAGCGAAGTGGACTGCTTTATTGAAGAACATTGCACCACTGGCACCCAAGCAAGTGCCAAAGATGTGGGACAGTCTGCCAAGGAAATCGAAGTCGACGAGCCTGAAGATGTCGAAGCCCTCGCCTTTGAGCTGGGTTGTCTTTGGGGCCAACAGCTAGTCAGTTCGATGGGTTGGCGCTGGGTGCGCGTTGAATTCGATTCGCCGTCGGTCGAGGCGGTCGGGGTTGCCTCAGCTGATGCCAGTCTCATCATTTACCCGTTCCAAACAATTTTTCTTTACTACGAGCGCGTGCTGCCCGTGCGCGTGGCCCGCAGTTACGATATCTTACGCCAGCCGGGCCGAGTCCCCATGCAGCCCCCTGCAGGACTCGAAAACGTCATGGACCACATTGATTAACGCCCGTGGCATTAACATAGGACTGAATATTCTCATCGCTTGATATTCCGTCCGGTTTGATGTTCGCTTCGATTCTTCCCCACACCGGAGTCCCCTTCCATGATTCGCCTTTCCATCGCTGGCTTTTTAACTTTGTGGTTATGTTCTTTCGTTCATGCGCAAACGATGGAAGATTTCGATTCCATCCAGTTGGCGACGCTCAAGAACAGTCGCGGCATGACGGTCAAAGTAACCAATTACGGAGCGACGGTTACCTCGATCCTCGTTCCCGATCGCAATGGCAATGTGGCCGATGTAGCGCTTGGGTACAATCGAGTTGAAGATTACATCAATGCGGTCGACAAGCCTTACTTTGGTGCCATTGTCGGTCGCTATGGTAATCGCATTGCCAAAGGTAAGTTCTCGATCGGCAATGAAACCTACAAGCTAGCGGTCAACAACGGCGAGAATCATTTGCACGGCGGCATCATTGGCTTTGACAAAGTTGTTTGGACCATGCAAGCCGCCCCCGCGGCCGATGGTCAGGCTGTCAAGCTAACCTACTTGTCGAAAGATAAAGAGGAAGGCTATCCAGGCAACTTGCAGATCACTGTCACCTACACATTGACCAATGCAAACGAGTTAAAGGTCGACTACCTGGCGACGACGGATAAGGCCACGCCCGTCAACCTGACACAGCACACCTATTTCAATCTCAAAGGTGAAGGCGAAGGTGATATTCTCGACCATGAACTGATGCTCAGCGCAGAAGCTTACACACCCACCGACGCTGGTGCGATTCCAACCGGAGAGATCGCGCCGGTGAAAGGTACACCGTTTGACTTTACAACCGCCAAGCCGATCGGCAAGGACATCAACCAAGACCATCAGCAGCTCAAGTTCGGGATGGGCTTTGACCACAACTTTGTGATCAAACGCGCCCCTGGCGACAAGTCGATGTTGCTAGCCGCACGCGTCGTCGAACCAAAGTCGGGCCGCGTTATGGAAGTGCTTACCACCGAGCCCGGCATACAGTTCTACTGTGGCAACTTCTTGGATGGTCGCTTGAAAGGCAAAGCCGGCAAGCCCTACGTGCAGCGTGGCGGCTTCTGTCTGGAAACTCAACACTATCCCGACAGCCCCAACCAACCCAAGTTCCCCTCCACCATTCTCGAACCCGGCAAGAAGTACGAAACCAGCACGATCTATAAATTCTCCGCCAAGTAGATCGCAACTCAGACAAAATGTTTGAATACTGAAGTTTTCATTCAGTCAATTTTGAGTCAGTCAATTCTGAGTCAGGGCAGATCAGCATGCTGATCTGCTCGATGGAACCATCGGTTGACAGCTTGCGTACATGGAGCGCGATCTGGCCGAACTTTACTACGCAATCTTCTAGTTCATCATCCTCTTCCAGTCGACTTTGTATGGCAGAATCGAGTGTCATATCACCTTCAGCATCCATCGTGATGCCATAGACTTCTTCGAGTTCGCGCACGGTGGTTGTTGGTCGCAGCGGAAACTCTAGCTGAGTCGGCAGTTGCAGGTCGGGATCGCTGTGATCGCTGGAAAAGATGCGATCGACGATAGGCCTGGTGGCAGGTTGCAAGACCAGGATAACATGGTCGCCCGCTTCGATCAGCGTATTGCCTTGCGGTGGAATGATTTCATCCCTGCGGGCAATCAGTGCAATGACCACCCCACCGGGCAACGCCAACTCGCGAACCAAACGGCCAGTAGCTCGCGACTCTGCCGACACCGTGTAGTCAACAATGTCGCTATCGATGTTGCGCAGTGAACTGATCTCGAGCGTGACTGGAGCACTGGGCGCTCGCGGCACCTCCAAGCTCAACAACTTGGCGGCCATCGGCAGCGACCAGCCCTGCACCACTGCTGACAGCACCACCACAAAGAACGTGATGTCGAAGATCAGCGACGCTTGCGGAGCACCCAGCAATAGCGGAAAAGTGGCCAACGTAATCGGCACCGCACCCTTTAAACCACCCCACGAAATAAAGGCCAGTTCGCGCCAATTGAATCGCATGGCCACGAGCGATAGCCACACGGCCAGCGGCCGCGCTACCACGATTAATACGGCTCCGATCAACAATCCATACCAACCTACCTGCAACAAACGCGAGGGATAACTGAGCAGTCCCAGCACGACGAACATGACGATCTGTGCCAGCCAGGCAATCGCATCATGGAACAACAAGATGCCGCGTTGAAAGACCAATCGCGTATTGCCCATGACGATGCCAGTCAAATAGACTGCCAAGAAACCGCTGCCCCCAAAAGCCGCTGTCGCTCCGAACACGAGCAGACAAACAGCGCTAACTAACACAGGATAAAGACCAGCGGCGGCCAGGCTAATGCGATTGACGATGCGCACCGCCACCAGCCCCATGCCAATACCGACGATTGCGCCGATGCCCATCTCTTGAATGAACATGCCCAACAAGTTCCAGCCGAACTCGCGGTGACCAGTGAGAATCTCTATGCATCCTACAGTCATAAAGATAGCCATGGGATCGTTCGAACCACTTTCGATCTCAATCGTGGACACCAGCTTTTGCGGGCAGAGATACACCGCCCATGCGCAGCACTGCAAACACTGCGGCTGCATCGGTCGAGCCGACGATACTGCCGAGCAATAAACCCTTCCACCATGAGAAGCCTAACACCCACATGGCCGATAGGCCCGTCAGCACCGAGGTCACCAACACGCCAATCGTGGCAAGGGACAACGCGGGCTTCCATACCTGGCGAACCGCTTCCAGCGAAGTACCCAGTCCACCATCGAACAAGATCAAGGCCAAGGCGACCGTACCGATGGCGTGAGCCAGTTCATAGTCATCAAAGCGAATGCCGCCCAGTCCTTCGGAGCCAGCCAACATGCCCAATAGCAAGAACAGCACCAGCACCGGTACGCCCAGGCGCGCCGATAGTTTGCTAGAAGCGATACCCAGCAGAATCAGGATGCCGCAAACTAAAATCAGGCCGTCGATACAAACATCAAGACAAACAATCATGTGCGAACCAATGTGCGACGCCCAGCCTGAATAACTCACACGGCCCACTAAAAGTCACCAGCAGCATCACTTGCCATCTTAAGACCTCAAGCTCGATGCGCCAACCGTTGCCGTCCCTCCGACATTCTTCCTCCGTGTCTTCGTGCCTCAGTCGTTAGTCTTTCTTCATCTCAGCAATCGATTCTCTTGCCCGAATCAACCCAGCTGCTGATAGGCATCGCGATCGATCATGGCCGATTCACCGGGCGACATTTGGTGCCAGGCGATGGCTTTGCCGTCAGATGTTTTGAGAACACGTGTACATTTGCATCACCCAATGCTTCGATTCGGTTGCCCTGCACCACCAGCGCCGCCGTTTCTTCCGCTGCCAGTCCGACCATGTTGATGCCGGCTCCGCGTCTTCCGGCCAATTGATCGAGCTCCTGGTTATCGCGCAGCAGCGAAGTGAATCGTTCCAAACGTCCGCCGCGTGCATCGAAGTGTTGTTCAACGATGGCTTGACGCAGCAATCCGAACCCGTGTCCCGGTACAACGGACGCTGGTGCCTCGTAGTCCGCACGTTCGTCCCACAGCGTCATGATCTCGGGGATGGCAGCCATGCCAGCCGACGTTCCGCCGATCACCCCGCCGCGCTGGACAACCCATGCGAGCCCACGTTGGAAGCGAGTTTGTTGTGGATGATTGCCTACAAAGCGATAGTTTAATCGCAGTTGATCGCCTCCAGAGAACCAAACACCGGTTGCATTCTCAAGCGGCTTTGTAAACTTTGCATCGTCCGCATCGTCGGGATCGTCGGTGAAGAGGAATTGAAAGCTCTCGACTTGCTTTCGTTTCAGCCAGGCGAGCCCACGAGGAGTAACGCAGCGATAGAGCTGCGATCATTTGCTGATCGCTTTCGTACCAACCGCGACGGAAACCCGGCGCTGGGTACGAAGACAATGCGGGCCTTTTTGCCACCGGCTAACTGGAGGAAGCGTTCGAAGACCTGGTCATTGATCGGGCCACCTCCGTGCAACAGCAGTGCTCCGAATCGCCCTGGCACAAGCGGTTCAGGCATCCCGAGCAGGTTAGCAGGTGATTGTGCCCACGAAACAGTGGCGCCATAGCGCGTAGGCGCCAAATACAGAGCAAACAAGCGCAGCGGTCCGAATGCAAGCGAGCATGACCTGATCCTCCGACGAGAAGTGGCGAAGAGACAGCCGAGAA
The DNA here is from genome assembly GCA_037367405.1 of Ottelia alismoides. Taxonomy (NCBI): domain Eukaryota; kingdom Viridiplantae; phylum Streptophyta; class Magnoliopsida; order Alismatales; family Hydrocharitaceae; genus Ottelia; species Ottelia alismoides. The sequence goes on from JAZKJV010011252.1 coordinate 71,992, forward strand.
AAGAGTATCACCACACGTTAAGTATACCGATTTTTCTGTTGCCCGAA